>JAULKM010158775.1:0-33040 GCA_032355605.1 Rubia tinctorum
TTTCCCATCTCTTTATTTTAATTCATATTTTTTATTAAATAATTGTAACATTTATCTACACGGATTAATTTTGTTGTTCGATCTGATCGATTCATTTGTTGTATTCATGATGATAACTCGATTTAATTGTTCATATTGATGTGTTGTTCTCGATCTGCTTGTACAAATCATGTGTTCGTAATTTCGTTTGTGGTTTTATTTTTGGATTTTCATAAATATGGGTTCGTCGGATCTGTGTTTTCCAAGGTGTTTACAGTTTGAACAACATAGATCGTGGTTGGATCAAATGATGTTACAGTTGTAGAAGATCTCTGTTTGACTCAGTGATATTGATGCGTGATACGCTTCTCTTTGCCAAGTGGCCATATTTTTTTTGCAGGAAGCAAGTTAATATCTCTGAGGGCGGTGTTACAGTTTTTTATTGGATTTCTGATCCGTTATAGTACAGACGATCAGTTTAGTTGACATATAATTTAGATATCCTTGCAATATGTTAGTTATTGTTAGATGCTAGTTAAATTGGATGTCAATTCCACTCATTGTAATTGCCGAACGTTTTTCCAATTATCTTGGAATGATGGATTTTTTTAATTAAAAAACAGAGAGGAGAGTTAGTGACCTGTTATTTCACATAATGCCTTTTACTATATTACGTATTAATTGTATTTGTATATTTCTTATATTTTTGTGTATTTAATCTTAATTTAAATACAATTTTAAAAAATTGAAATTGCATCCAGCATTTTCTGACAGCAGGCGAGTCACCGTTGGTTTATTTTTCTCGCGAACTTGCAAGAAAAGGTAGAATAATCCGATGACTACAGCAACGGTTGCTGGCGAGTTTTTTCCGGCAAAGTTGCTGGAAAATGTTTAATGTATCCGGAGTGTGGCCGGGGTGAAAAAAATTTGGTTGACACAGTGTCGAATGATATATCTCACATCGACTTCTTAAGCATTAAATGACTTACATATAAAGTATTGAATCACCTCCACTTATGACCAATTTGTTTTAAAATAAAAATCCAAGATATCTTGTAATTTAATATGATATTAGAGCTTCCTTATTTTACATGGTATCAGAGCCCAAGTGAATTATTGGACTGATGTTGGGATCCCCATTTAATTGGGCCCGATAATGGGTCGTGGAGTATTCCACGTTTGCACATGAGGGGGCGCGTTGGAATTTCCACATCGGTTCCTTAAAGACTAAGACTTACATAAAAGGTCTTGGATTACTACACTTAGACCTAATTGGTTTTAAAATGTAAGACCAAGAAATCTTGAAATTTAATATGGTATCAGATCCCAAATTGGATTATTGGACTGGTGTGTGGATTCCCTTTAATTTTTCCCGTGGAATGTCTAGCCAGCAGGTTGATTTTCCCTCATGCGGCGGAAGGGGTTGGGGGTGATTTCCATGTAGTGGATAGGTGTGGGTGGGTAATTTTTTTATTTTCTAGAAAATGAAAAAAAAAGAGTATACATGTAGTACATGTCTTAGGGCGTAAATTAGTAAAATATATGGTATAAGTTAGCAGCTCCCGAAAGTTATACTCACTCCGTCCCATAGAAATTGGTACAATTACTTTTGAATTGGTATTTTATGCAAAATGAGGTGGAAGTGTTGGTGGAAAATAAAGGAATGACATTTTGGTAATGGAAGAGTTGACTAGTAGATTTAATCAATCTCTTGAGGGATAATATAGTAAATATATAATCTCATTTTTTGTTCCTTTATGTAAGAATTGAATTGTGTCAATTTTTGTGGGACGGACGAAAATGGAAATTGTGCCAATTTCTATGGAACAAAGGGGAGTAGTTGATAAGAAGAATATTTTCACGTTGGTTTGTATTCACTTTATAAGCGTTTTCTTTTTCTATGGTTACAAGGCATTGGGTAATTTGTGTAGAAACAAAAGATAATCTTAAAGTTTATTCATTTACGATTTATGTAATCCCAAATACTGATATCTATGAATCATTTCAGGATTAACGAATATAGAAATGGGCGAAGAATATGAGGATAAAACTCTTATTTTATGTGTGATAGTGATGTGGTTGACTCATTTTGAATAGTGATGGTACCCAGAATTAGTTCAAAACAAGTCTATAGCTATTTAAGTACTTGTAAATTTTCTCTGATTGGTTCCAGGGAAGAAGCACTGATGCTTAACTTAGTATCATAGTATATCTCTTTATTCAGTAGTTTGTACTTACCTTCTATGGTCGCTTCTTCTCTTATTTATAGTTCTTCTGTGGTCTGATCATAGTCTAACCATCGTTCTCTTATCTTTTGATCGTGTTCCCATTTGTGTGTAACTCAATTAGATATGGGGCGACGTGGCCTCTTTGGCTAATACAGTATATCTGCGGCATACCGGTTAGTGGTATTGATGTGCTTGAGGCTTCGATGAGCGAACTGAATCACCTATGCATGTTAAAATTTGTCGACTTCACATTTCTTGAATTTGTTGTTTCATTATACTTTGTAGCTTGATCAGATTGGTCGGGTTATGTATGTCGCAAGGCTTGTTATCTCGTTGGCTAGAGCGTGATGGGTGGTCCTACATACCATAAGCCTCCCAGCCACGAAGTCATAGCAATGGAGCGTGAAAAAACCGTGAGATCGATGGGCTTGATGTAGTGTTTGAGGCGATGTGTGGAGGGGAAAAATATTGGTGCAAACCGGTCAAGCAATGTGGTTTAAGCGAAGTTGGATGACTTCGTGGGTATAATACGTGTAACTTTCCCATGGAATTGATTTTATAGCCGTTGGGAGACTAATTATCATGATGTTTGGTAGTTGGAGTATGATTATAGATCGGTAAGATAAGTGGTGTTTAATATATCCCTACAATCTCGGGGGTTGGTTATTAATGGGCCAAAAATAGGTGAATTAATGTATTATAAATTGAAGTTCCCTTTTTTGAAATTATTACTAAGTGTGTTTTCCTATATCCAAGTGAGACGGTTCTAATTCCTAACTGACATATGCTACTTTTATTGGATCGAGAAGGTACTTAGATTACTAAAAGTTACTTTATGCTTCGTATTCCACGAGTATAATATAAAAACTTGTGGTGAGTTAGGATAATTATATCTTATCGTGATTATTCCATTAGTTTGTATATTACTTTACACCTCAGAGGCAGAGTGCAAACAAATTCCTACTTTCCATCTATCTAGAAGGTGTTTTTTTGTCTTCTAGATCGAGTCATACATTCTTCCCTCTTCTGACCCTTATGATAGTGTGGTAGTTGTATATACTGAATCATCTTCTCGACTACTAACTCTAGTAAGGGTGGGTATAATAGTGATGCTACCCTGAATGACATTAAATTAACTCTGGGGGTCGCACTGAAGAAGCTCTAAGCCATGATAATGAAGTTGTCGTGGTTGATGTCATTCACTATGAGGGGTCTGATGCATAGGAGAGTGACGAAGGTAGAAGTGTTGATGATAGTCGGAGTGTTGTGAATGAAATTGATTTAGATGTTTTGAGAGGACAATACCCATTTTTGAGTGATTGTGAAGTTAGGATTCCTCATCCGGATGAGGGAGTACTCAACCCTCCATGTGGGTATATTTCCATATATGAACATCATCTGTTGTATGAGCTGAATAATTCATTCTCCAGATATGGTATTAATGTATTGGTGAGCTATGAAATTTCTTTAGCGTAGTTTCACCCCAAGGGTATGGCTATAATTTTGGATTTTAACACTATGTAAGCATGCTTAGGAGTTATTCAGTGTATATTTATTTCAATTTTTTATCAGCTTCGCAAACTAAAGAACGATAAGGATTTGCTCACTTTTCTTCCTACTATTCCTGGGTTTAGCTTGTTAATCGTTTTCTTAGTAATTTTGGAGTATGGAAGGATAAGTATGTATTCTCTAAGTGTTCATTTAACATTCGTTTTCCTAGGTGGAATTATGGTGTGCCTCTGGATAAACAATCCCATCGGGGTGAAGTTAACAAAACCCGATGAAATTGTGAATACCCTTGTTCCCCATTTTGTGAAACTGGATCGGTGTAAGGGAAGACGGGGTTAGCTTCTAATCTTTATGGGTTGTGAAGTCAAATTTTATGATTTGCGTGTAATTATGCGTGTTGATTGAGTTGATGTGTTTCATACTGAGTTATAATTTTTCATTTTCTTTGCATTAGGATCTCCAGAACTCTCATTAATAATCTTGTTATTTGAGAAGATGATGAATATGATAAGGACACTGATCTTAATCATCGAGGATTGAAAAAGGAATCACAATGATAATAAAATGAAGGAAAAAGTGTTTGGAGACGATGCTAACTTGGATGCTGGCAAGGAACGAGTGCCATCACATAGTTGGGATGAGGCCTTAAAGTTTTAAGAAACAACTAGAAGAATCAAGAGGAGTTTATGCAGAGCGATCCAATTTACAGAGGACTGAGGGTCCTGATCAAGAAGTGCAGAAAGGGGAAGACGACGTGGGCAGTGTATTGTCATCCCAAAAATCCACTGGTCATGCTAGGAGAGCACTTCCTTTGGCTTATGCTACTATAATTGTTAGTGTATTTAAATGTATATGTATCTTAGTTTTTATGTCAAAATGTAGCTGATATGAGTAAATGGGATATTGCATATCGGGGAGAATATGGTATCTTTAGGGAATTGGCTTGCTTAGTTCGCTAATAAGGAGTATCTGTTGTTTGGAAAGATGGAGGAGGTGCAAGACGTTTTGGAGATGGTGACACATATGAATGAGAGATATATTGACCAAGCACGTAGGTATGCTTATGACACAAAGAAGTCCAGTGACAAACTTAGTTGTACAAGGTTGGTATTGGATAGAGTTATTAATGTTATAGGTAACCATGGTGTTGACATGTTCATGAAGGGTTACGCGTGCCTTAAAGGTGCTCCTGATACTCGAAGTGTTGAGAGAGAGAGTTATTGTTCATCTGAGTTTAATATTTCGTTGTGTGCTTCCTCCGAAGGAGAATTTGGCGAGGTCATGTTGATGAGTCTAATCTATTTAATAGTTGTCAATGCCTATCATTGGACCCTAAATATCCCTTCATAGACAAAGGAGTCGGCAATAGAGCCCGGACATCGAATAAGCGGGCTACTGCTCAATTTTGGAGGAATGGAAGAAGGTGTTGGAGGAATGTAGCGCTTGAATGAGAAAGTACAAGGAAGGTGACGACGAACAAGGTGTTATGATCAATAGGCTTGACAGTGGTTGATGACTATTATGCGGCAAGAAAAAAAGTGGCGGGCAATCTTAATTAGTGGAGAAGAGCCGTGAATCCCTCATAAAATATTTATTATAACAATGGTTAAGAAAGCAATTACCATCGCCAAAATCTTATAATCACCATTAAATGATGGTTAAAATTTGAACCACCATTTTTATCTTCTGATACCAAATTCCGTGTCGAAACCTTTAGAGGAAGGCAATTTTATTTTATGAAAAAGCATAATGATCTAAAATTGGGGCGTCCGCCTTTCATACACTTGTGAAAGTCCATAATTTGAAGGAAAAAATTAACACATATTGTATTTCTTGTTATAAGCCAAATTATAGTCAAATATTTAGTCTATTTTACTAAACAAATTGTATGATTGTAACTTAAACTGGAATAAACATACAACAAAGACTCAAGTAAAAACATGAAATATTACTAGTAAGCTTAGACTCGTCACATTTACTTTTTCAATAGTTTTATAGCAGAATTCATCGCAATTATATTTTTTTACATTTAAATTAAATTTTGTAGGTGATTATAATTCACATCCTACAGTAATTTTTGAAAAAGTAAAGGTGTTATGGATGGTTTTTTGTTTGGTTGCAACTTTCTCTCTCTATCCTCTCATCCTTCTCTACAATTTCCGATCCAAAAAAAAATCAAAATAGCTAACTTTCTTTTCAGCCTTAAACGTGGCCCATAACGGAAATAATTGCCAGTAACAACCACACCTTACTCTCTCTCCGCGCCGCCAATGACAGCGCCACCACCAGCTGATGGAAAAACAACCATCACTGCAAATCCTAACTCGCCCAAAAACCCAGTTTCTCAACTACGAACCAACCAAATCTCCTATAGAGACATGCTAAACAATCCAAAGATCTCAAACTCCAGTAAACCCCAAAAGATTGAGTTCAATCAGAATCTTCTACTAAACCCTGCAACTCAATTCAAGGGTGAAATCACAGAACTCTACTCAGATGATGAGGTCGATAAGCTTGCTGAGCCATTCCAAAAGCAACTCGTCGGCAAATTCCCTCGTGGACGGCCAACCTTGGATTATATCAGATTGCAATTTTGGAAAATAGGATTCAAAGGAGAGGGGAAAATAACAGCTCTAGACCGGAACCACGTCTTCATTCAATTTGATCACGAGGAAGATATCTAATGATGCTAGATCAAAAGGAATTGGAACATCGGAGGATCAATCATGAAGGTACTTAAATGGAATAAAACTTTCAATATTCATGAAGAACCCCCTTTGGTTCCTATTTGACTCTCGATTGAATTCCCCCTACTTATTATTTTCATCCTCTATTGATTCCGCATATAGCTAGCAGGTTGGGAAATTTAATCTTTGCTGACCTACCAACAATAAATCTTACTTGGCCTTCCAACATTAGACTGTGTGTTTAAATGGATTTAACTTCATCTTTTCCTGGTAGGATAAGGCTTGGTTCGATTAATGACAGTAAGTGGTACATGATAACTTACAAATATCACCCGTCATACTGTAATAGTTGTTGTAAAATTGGTCAAAGTACTGTTGAATGCAAGCTTATTAGGAAACCTGACCAACTGCCTAGAACCAGCTAGAAAATGAAGCACAATCTAGCAACTCAAGTAAGGCTAATGAATTGCATGTTGAAGCTCCCTTCATAGATACAGTTCATGATAGGAAAGCAAATAACCAACCCCAGCAGATTGTTCATAAGACTGGTAGGATAACAGACAATGATGATATTCAATCTTCGGTCCCTCATAAGTCCCCTGCATTTAAGCCTCTGATAACACACACAGGAGCATTCATAAAATCCCGATAACAGGACAAATGCTCAAACTAATACCCATGAAAATCAAAAACATATATTGCTCTTGCTGGTTCTCATGAGATATTGCAGGTACAACATAAATATCTAGAAATTAAAAAGAAAGAGAAAGCAAGATGCAACAACAGAAGCGCAACCATTCAAACTGGAAGTCAAGGGATGACAACATGGTCAACTACGAATACAGAGAAATCTCTAATCCCAACTCCATTAAATTTGACAGATCACTCTTGTACTAAAAATAAATTCAATTCTCTGCAGGTGGACTCTCAAACTCAGGAAAATAATTTAGGATTGGATGAAGTACAATTCCACAATGAAACTAATACGTATGATAATAAAACTGAGGACCTTCAAATAGTTAAAGTATACTAAATAGAAGACTCAATTGTTGTCCAGGAAATTCAGAACCTCCAGATACAAGGTATACCACTAGACTTCAGCAGCAACACTTGGGACAAAGTAACAATTCAAATCAATGAATCTCAGGATAATACTTCAACTCAGGTTACAGGTATCTCTGATATCCCAAATAATATTAGAAACTTTTTCAGAAGCCTAATATTATGACTCATTCTCGCTCAATGTGTTTAATTATCATTGTGTTAACCTACTATGTTGGAATGTTAAAGGACTTGTTTCTTCTCTGATCAGGTTTAAAAACTCAAAAAAAAGATATATATCTTAATAATCATTGAGACAAAGCACAACTTAGATAAACTCGAGGATTATAAGGCTCAGCTAGGTTTTCATCAACTGACTCAAGAACCTAGATTATGCTAAAAGAACCTTTTAAAGGGTCAATAATCCAAGCTCATGATCAGTTCACACAAATCAAAATCTATGATGATTCATCTGTCAATCTTTTCCACCTGTTTGTTGTATATTCTAAACACCTCAGATCGGAAAGACTAGATCTATTCCAATCTATTCATGATATTTTAGCTGTAAATACAGAGCCCTGTCTCCTGGGTGGTGATTTTAACACAATAAAATACATCCAGGAGAATAAAGGCAGAGATCAACAATCAGTAAATGGGATCAATGAATTTGATGAATTTATTGAAACCAATCATTTAAGAGATATCAATACAGCTGGGAACCAATTTACATGGTCCAATAATAGGAAATCACCCAATATAATCCTTAAGAGATAGATAGAATTATGAGCAATACCAGATGTTTTGATATTCAACCTCAAGCTTCAGTCCAGGTCCTAGAAAGAAACCCCTCTGGCCACTCACCTCTTCTTCTAGAAGTCAAAACAATAGCTAAGACTTACCCCAAAGCCTTTATGCTTAAAAATATGTGGTTATTGCAACCATAATTTATGGAATTAATTAAAACTAACTGGGAACTACCACAACATGAACAAGGTATGGTCGGGTTCAATTTGAAATTAAAATGGCTAAAAATATTCCTAAAGCAATGGAACAACTACAATTTATAGAATCAGTTAAAACTAACTGGGAACTACCACAACATGAACAAGGTATGGTCGGGTTCAATTTGAAATTAAAAAGGCTAAAAATATTCCTAAAGCACTGGAACAAGGACCATTTGGGAGAGATATTTAAAAATATAAAAGACTTAGAATGCAGGATTAGTGACCTAGAAACTAGGAATGATCTGAACCCTAGTCAATATGCCTCTGAACTCTAAGCTGAAGCACAAGCCTAGCTCAGTCTTCTTCTTCAACAAGAAACATTCTGGCAACAAAAAGCCATAAACAAGTGGCTCAAACTTGGTGACAACAACACCAAGTTTTTTCCTAATAGCTTAAATAAAAACACTCAAGGCTGGGGATCAAAAAATAAATCAAAGATCAGAAAAACGAATGGTTATCTGATCAAGAAAAGATTGTTGAATTAGGAGTTCAATTCTATCAAGAATTACTCACTGATAGCAATAAAGACCCATCAGCCACTGATTTAACCCACTTCTTAGGATATATACCTACAGTGATCAATGACGAAGATAACCAACATCTTCTAAGACAGATCCAAATGAATGAGGTTAAATCAGCAATATTAAACCTAGGAGAACATAGTGTGGCTGGCCCCGACGATTTTAATGGGAGCTTTTATAGAGAAACTTGGGAAGTAATCAAACATGATGTGCTCTACACAGTCATAGAATCCATGAATGGTGTTCCAATATCCAAATACTTCACAAGCACATTAATCACTTTGATACCCTACGTGATGTAGACCTATTAGTTCTCTCTTTCAAGGTGATGCTAAAATATGGCTTTCTCTGAGTATAGACCTATTAGTCTATCGATTTTCACAAGCAAAATTTTATCCAAGGTGATGGCAGAAAGGCTGAAACCTCTTCTTAAAAAATGTATATCACGGGAACAATCCACATTTATCCAACAAAGGGAAATTGCGAATAATATCCTTGTTATGCAAGAGATGGTTGGACTCTTGGATAAAAGAAATCAAAGTTTAAACATGATAGTGAAGTTAGATATGTCTAAGGCATTTGATAGGGTTTCATTGCCAATGCTTAATTCAATGATGCTAAAATATGGCTTTCATGGTCACTTCACTTCCTTAATAATGAGGAATATTAGTTCGGCCTAGTTCTCTCTTTTAATTAATGGCACACCATATTGTTTCTTCAAACTTTCAAGGGGTTTCAAACAAGTAGACCCCCTCTCTCCCATTCTGTTCAATTTTATAACAGAGCTTCTAAACAGAGGTTTAAAAATAATTTTTAAAATCAGCTACATCGATAGATTTAATATGCATGGAGGATCAATTAATGTCATACATTTATCATATGCAGATGATACAGTCATATGTATAAGATCCATTAAGAAATCCATCCTGGATTTAGTTAATTTCCTTAACCACTACCAAAATGCTTCAAGTCAACTTGTGAATTTCACCAAGAATGCTTTTATATGGGCAACAAAACCAGCCCAAATAAAATAGCTATGGTGAAAAATCTCACTAAAATGAAGGCACATGCCCTTTCGCTTATTTGGGAGTCCCTGTCTTTAAAGGCTAAAAGAAGAATATCAACATTCAGCCTATAGTGGAAAAAGCATGATAAAAAATCAACAAATAGACTAATAAATTGTTGAACATGGTTGGTTGAGTAGTACCAATTAACAGTGTGCTAGAATCCATTCCACAACACACTTGGTGTGTTATGTCTCCCACTAAACATACCATAAAACAGTTGGAAAAATTCTTTAGGGACTTCCGACGGGGTGACTCTGAAAATAACACCAGAAGACACTGGAAAAGTTGGCAACCGCTTTGTCCTCCACTATCACAAAATGGTTCATCTTTTAGGAACTTGGACAAGGTGATGCAGAGTTTCACCCTTGAGGCTGTACTGGAAGCTTCAAACAAGTACCACACTCTGGTCAAAGCTCATATGGAGAGCCAGATCATCAGATTCATGGCGGAGAGTTAAAAAACTCTATGCAATTGTTGAATCACACACAAAAGTCCAGGTAGGTAGAGGTTTTAGACTGGTAATGGTCCTTTGATAGATCACTGGACTTCACAGACTCCACCTCCACTCCTTGAATGACCATTAAACAATTCCATCCTGACAAACATAACCTCATTCAGCTAATGGTTGGTTTTAATTTTGATATGTTGCATTCTATACAGCTGCAACTGCCTTTCTTTGACAGGGATGATATGCTAATCTAAAAACCATCTAGATCAGGTATTTTTACAACCTCATTAGCATATAAAATCTTAACACCTGCAGGTTCCGAAATTCCATCACTTCAAAAAGGTATGGAACAAATTTATACCCCCCCCTAAATTATCCATCTTCATCTAGAAGTTCGCTAATAATTTCCTCTCATTTAATGATGTTCTTAGGAAAATGGGTTTTAAACTAGCCTCAAAGTGTTGCTTTGTGATAAAGAGGACTCCTTAACTCACTTCTTTAATGATTGTTGCATGGCTGTAACTCTCCGTTACAAATTCCTTTCAAAAAATTTAATCATATCTTCCACTCCCTCTCATGGTTCTAGTCAATAAAGCAATTTTCAAAAACCAAAAATAATTTTACTCATGCTTTGCCTAACATTTGAGTGTGGATAATGTATAAAGTCAGAAACCAAATGTTATTTGAAAATGTTAAACCACATGTCCCATCCATGAAAAAAAGAATTATATTGGCTCTGTACTTCCATTTTCTCATTACATCCACAAGCGAATAAACCTGATTGTAAGCTTCTCATTGAAATGGGGATTCTTCTGAAAACTCTACCTCCAAAAACCAAGATCATCAGGGCCTATAGATGGTATCCACCAGATGTAGGTTATAAGTTAAACACTGATTCCTCTTGCCCGAATGGAAATTTTCCATCAACTGGTCTCATTGTTAGAGACAAAGATGGAAATGTGACATTCATGGGTAAAGGCAAGATCACAGGAAGAATGGATCCAACCCATTCCGAGCTCTCTGGCGGCATCTCAGGTATGATCACTTGCATTCAAAGAAATTATCTTCCACTAATGGTTGAAATGGACTCTTTGCTGGAAGTACAATACATTATATCTAAGAAATTATCTTCCACTAGGTGAGAGAACCACTCCATGGAGATTGACACCATTGATATGGGAAATCTAAAGATTGAAGGCACAATATCAAATCCAACTTCAACATGTTTTTAGAGAACAAAATCAAGTAGCGCATCACCTTGCTCATCTACAATCCAGCCTCCCAACTCAGAAGATCTTATCCATGAAGTCTTCTGAAGCAACCTCAATCAGAGAACAAAAATGGCAATTCAAGGGGACATCATGCAACTTCCATCTCTTAGAGCACACACATCAATGCAGGATTAATTCAAACCATAATGTTAGCAGCAGAAACTCATCACCAAGTTTTGAAGGATTGCACCAGTAGTAGGTCTCTTAGATCAGGAATTTTTTATAGTTAAGAAAGGTTCTCAATGGTGGTTCGACCGGAGTAAATTCGACACGAGGGGCGGAGTTTTTACACCGGAAACACCATCATGCTTGACCCTTCTTTCTAGCTATGTGATATTAATCACAAATATAAGGTCCAACAATCTGCTTGGCCTTATAATTGCTTTTTATGTAATGAACTCACATATGTACTATAATTTTTGGTTAAGATTAGGGAAGCCAATTCATTCCCCCACTCATTCATTAATATGAATGTTTTGATTAAAAAAATATATACTAGCATGCGGATGGTAGGGTTGTTAAAAAATTGACTCGAATGACTTCTATCTGAATGGGTTTGATCATATAAAAAATTGTCATTAAAACAGTAGGTCGGTATGGGTCTTGTTCCGAACGAATATATTTGATTATTTTATTTTAATCAAATTTCCAAATAATATATATTTAATTTTGGATAAAATCATTTCGGGTGTTAACTCAACCTGATCTAAAATCATATTAGCAAAATATCGTGACCCGTGTCATTTGTTTGTTGGAATTTTTCTCTTATATGAGGAAATTAGCCCGTGAAATTTGACTCAAATTTAAAGGGGGTATTTCGATAATTTTAGCATATTATGAAGTAGGGTTCTCTTAGGGGTGTGGTTGAGTTTGAGTTTAGAGTGTGCAACAACAAAAGAGGTGGAGAAAATTCACAAATGAAAGGAGATTTTCACACTTTCAAACGTAGATAGATAGAACTACAATATCTCATTATCCCATTAGATTTGTGTAAATTTGACAAGATGTTTGTAGGCCGTATTGCTAAGTTTTGATTTTGAATGGTGAAAGTCTAGAAGGGGTTCAATTTGAACCGATTCAATTTGATACTTTCTTCATTGATTAATGAAGATGAGTCGAATGACCCAACTATTTTACTGTTACTGTCGTTATGTTGCAACTTTCGGTTCAATATGCCCACGATGGGAGCATCTTCCTCTACTCACGATTTGGAATGGATATATTAATTAAACACAAGCTCTTCATTCAAGACCGATCTTTCAATGTATCCGTTCGGGTCTTCGCATTGGGCCTAAACTCGACAACCAAACATATGATGTCAATCATGCATGCCCATCTCGATGCTTCATTTTCAAAGCAAGAGATGAGAATTGGCATGTGGACACACACTCAAACAAATGTATGAAAGCGAAAACACATTGAAGACACCCACGGGTGTATCCCAGTGGTTGGGAGATGGGTGGATTTGCAGTCATCCCAGATTCGATCATCGACAACGGCAGTGTGGGGAGTTCTTGCCTGGCAAAGCTCCCTTGTGCGCACCGAGGCAATACCAAAGCCCATTGGTCCTGGTGCTGGGCTACCGTGATTTACATCTCATATGTTGGCCTGGGTGTGGGCTGGTATGAGCCGCTGAGGGCGAGCGGGTTGATCGCCTTTTTGCGAAAACACATTGAAGGTAGAGTAAATTTACAAAATAATTCCGACATTAATTTGAAGTGACAAAATAATTCCGACTTTAGTTTGAAGTGACAAAATAATTCAGACTTTAGTTTGAAGTGTCAATATAATATTGTAAAATCAGAAACTACCAAAATAATTTCAACTTTATGAAATATGTGCCAATATATTCCTGTAAACTCAGGAAGTGTCAAAATAATCCCAAATTTATGAAATATGTGGCAATATAACTCTAGGATGCGTTGATTTCGATTGTCAATGAGAATTTTGTCTGGAATATAATGAAATGACCATTTTACCCATGAAACAAAAAATGAAAGGACGAAAATGCCCCTTATTTCTTCTTTCTTCTCTTCTCACTCGTTGACCTTCTTTTCTTATTTCTTTTCTTCTCACCCGCTGACCTCTGCACCAGCTTCTCCGACGACATTGAATTCGTTTCTTTCTTCTCCGTTGAATTCATTTTTTTGATTTCTCCATTTAATTTGTGTTTTGATTTCTCCGCTGTAGTTCACGATTTCGTGGGAGAGACGATTGGGGGAGGTTTGATGTGTTGGGTTTTCGCGGGTTAGACGCAGAGGAGACGACAGAATTGACGCGGCAGTGGCAGTGGTTGGCAGCGGCGGGGTTTTGTTGTGGAGTGTGTGAGTGTGGTGGCGGGTGATGGGTGATGGGTCTGGGTAGGTGAGGTGGTGGCGGGTGGTGAATCTGGGAGGCCGAGGTGTGGCTGGGCGGAGGTGAGGTGGTGGCTGGGGTGGTTCTGGTGGCTGGAAAGCGGTGGAGTGATGGCGGAAGTTGTGAGGCGGGTGGCAAGTGGTGGCGGGAGAGGGTGGCGGGTGTTAGTGGATGGCAGCAATAGGAGAGGTAAAATGGGAAAAATAAGTTGAAATGTCTAAGGGCAAAATTGTCTTTTCTAGTCCAGTCAACGGCCAAATAGATTAGTCAATGTCGGAATATATTCAGAAGGTTATATTGGCACAATTGATCATAAAGTTAGAGTTAGTTTGACACATTTTGATTTTACAGGTTTATATTGGCACTTTCAATTCTAATGTGGTGTTATATTGGCAATTTGGCACTTAATGTATATTGATTCCTTTTGTAGCTGTCCATGAACAACTAATAATTAGTTCTACTTTTCTTCCTCTTTTCCTTGAACAGCTAATTAGTTCTACTTTTCTTGTTCTTTTTCTTTTTGTTGGAACATTCATAATGTCATCATAAGGTTAATTAGAAGATCAATCCCTAAACAGACCTAGCTAACTAATCTATGGTCTACAACAACCCCAACTAATTTCTCAAAAAAAATGTTAATCAAAACCCTAATCATCATTGGAACAATCCTGGCTTCATGATGGAGCTGCTCCATTTGCTGTGACTGTTCGCCACCAACTGCGATCTGAGTTTGTTAACATCGGACTGTTTGACAGGTTTAAGGAAGAAATCATGCGCCCCCTGTTCCAAACATCTCCTGCCTGCTTCGTTCTCAGAAGACATCACCACAACTGGGATATCCTTCACACACGAAGACGATTCCTTAACCTTCCTCATCAGATCAAACCCCGTCATTCCGGGCATGCTGTAGTCCGTGATGATCAGGTTGATCTCCATGCTGTTGTCGGGCCGGTTCGCGTTCTCCTTCTCCTCGTCTTCTTGCAGCCCAAGAAACCTCAGCGCCTTCGCCGGGGAATCCACGACCGTTACTCGAAACGAAGACGTCCTGAGGAGCTTCTCGATCAGCTTCCGATCGACCGCGCTGTCGTCGACGGCTAGGACATGGAACTCGTGCTCCCTCGCAACCATGGCGGCTACCATTGTCGTTGCAACTTGTGAGAGATACGAGGTTTGGAGTGAAGAGGATGAATGAAGAGGATGAGGGATGGAGGGGGATTATATCGTGTCTCCAAAAGGGACCAAAAAGATACACAAAATATTTGACAGATGAGAAAAAGAGATCCCACCTGATCCTGGTGATCATGTTGAGGATCTCAGAGATATGTTTTTGAATATTTTAAGTATGGGAGAGGAGGTAGACCACACGATCTTGGACGCCATAATAAAATATGATTGAATTCGGTTCCAAGTCATATTGGGGGGCGGTTTCACACCTTTCCATTTGGGTCAAGGTTTTAATTGAACCGGTCAAATTTAAATAACCCATGCGGGACATGTTTTGGTCCACTCAAAATTGACCGATTAAGGTCAGGTTCTTTTTACGGCTTTGAATTGAACGTAACTTAATTGAGTTAGAAAATAGTCATAATAGAATGAAATTCAAGTTTATCAAGTCATAATAAACTGATTTAACTCAACTGACGTCCATGGCATGCTTGATTTTAGTTAAACTTAGTTTAAGAAAATTTAAGTTACTCCTGCTGTCCTAACACAAACAATATTTATTTGGCTAAAACTAGTTAATTTGAAAAGTAAAAATCGAGTGATATGTAAAGTGATAAGTATATTATTATGAAAGATCTTGTTAGAATCGTCGTAGTTATTTTTATAATATTATTTTTTATTATTTTAAATGTACACAATTAAAGATATTGATTATTGAAAATAATTTTGTCAACTTAAAATTTTCAACAAGAACAAATACAGCTGGAACGGAAGAAGTGATTTATATTTATTATTTGTTGTCAGTTTGATTTCAAATTAATTTGGATCAAGGCAAATCCGCTAAAAAGAGTAAGATCTAAGTATGATTATTTGAACAAGAGTATCAAAGTAAATAGAGTACGTAAGGTAACTTGATATTACAAAGCTTAGTGAATCTTAATAAAATCCGTCTTTCCTAAATTTTATATAACAATCACAATATATTTTAATTTAAATGAAGTAATTTTAATTTAAATATTACATTTTATACATTAAACATGTACTAAAACGTGATGTGTTCTTAAATGGAAAATTTTGAATCAAATCCGGTATAAAAGAGTACTATGAATTTAAAATTTAAAAATAATGCCCATGATTCTAATAATTAATCTTGAAAACATTGTATTTAAATTCAAAGATACAATTTTAAAATTTAATAGCGTAATTAACTTTTAAGTACAGTTAACTTTTTAAATTTACAAGTATAATTAACTTTTAAACTGAAAAATTAGTTGATTAACATCAGAGTTAAATGAATTGCTGAGATAAACGGATCTATTCGGATAACTCACGAAGGTAAACTTAAAGAAATATCCATACAACTCAAATTCGACAATACTGCCACATCTAAATATTTAGTTGGGATTTTGTGCACAAGCCTGAGTAAAAAGATTAATATTTTTTTGGCACATCAAAATATTTGGTTGGGATTTGGTGCAGGAAGCCTTAGCAAAAATAAATTTTTTTTAATCTCTGAGATCCTGAAGAATCACTCTGGATGATCACTTACTTTATCTGATCTGATCACTGACCAATATGTGACAAATTTAAATTATTTAATATGTCATGCCTTAATTATTTTAATTATATTCATTCATATATATTTCTCTTTTCGAACGCTGTCTTTCTCTTAATTTATCTCCTTTACACAAAACCGTAGAAATCCTCTCTATTTTCTTCTCTCATTTCTCAATATTTACTTTCAGAAACATGCCATAGACAGTATTTCTAATTTTTAATTCCGTTAGAATAATAAGAAGCCAAACGTTTTTACTAAATATAAAAGCTAACTAAAAACCATAGTAATGACATAGTAAGCAATATTTTAACATATATCTAAAATATTTTTTCTTAAAATAATAATTAACGCAGAGTCTTGTTTTAGATCATCTAACTGTTGGATGAGATCATTTTATAATTAATATAATTAATGGAATGATTTGATATTTGTTTCAGTTATTGCAATGAGGTTCTGATAGAAAGTAAAACCCACAAATAATTGTAGTTTTGTGTATTGATATATATATATATATATATATATATATAATGAGTACAAGGGGTATACAAAGTAGAAACAAATATGGAACAAGATATATACAAAATCAATCAGAAAGAGTATTCATTTCTTATCGTGATTCTAAATCAATTATATCTCTATTACCCCTCCCCCCAAGCAAAGTGTAGGACTGTTCGCAACGCAAAACTTGGAACACAAAAACTCAAATTGAGGACACGGTAACCCATTTGTAAAGATGTCAGCAAGCCGCAAGTCTGTAGAAACATGAGCAATCTTGAACTTGCCAAAAGACACCATCTCACACACAAAATGATAATCAACTCGGCTCTCTTGTGCAAAACTGGACTCTGAGCAAGCAAGAGAGCACTATAATTATCACACAGCAAAATTGGAGGTGCACGAGTCGGTACACATAAGATTCATCAACCAAGCCAACTTCGCAACAGTATTTGTCATAGCACGGTATTCTGATTATAAACTAGAACAAGAAACTATAGGTTGCTTCTTAGCACTCCAAAACACCATGTTACCACCAAGGAAAATGGCATAACCGTATGTAGACCTACGAGTCTCAATGCAACAAGCTCAATCAGCATCAGAATAACCCAGAATTGGTAAAGCAGACAAATTTGCGCGAAACTGAACACCATAGTGGAGAGTACCACGCACATAACACAAAATTTTAGTAACCGCTTGGAAATGGTCACCGGTATGAGCTTGCATGTACTCACTGACCGTGTTCATAATATAAGACAAATTGGGACTTGTAATTGACAGATACCGAAGTGCACCAACCAGAGATCGATAAAGAGTGGGATTTCCGAACGGCTTGTTGGAAGAGCTAACAAGTTGCGAAAAAAGTCACACAAGGAATTGAAATAGGTGCGGAACCCTGCATCCCTGCGCGTAATAAAATGTCCTTAGCGTATCTGGCCTGACCAAGGAATAAGCCGTCGGAAGTAAGAACAACCTCCAAACCCAAAAAATACTGCAGAGTACCAAGATCGATAATCTTGAATTCCTTATTAACCCAATCAATAAACTTCCGATTGAGACGACCATCATTCCCAGTACGAATTTCATGAACATAAACCAACGAGTAAAAAGGCACCCTATATAAATACGAACAAAGATGTATCAGAGGAACTGCTCTGATATCATGATAGAAAGTAAAACCCACAAAAAATTATGGATGTGTGTATTGATATATAGTGAGTACAAAGGGTATAAAAAGTAAAAACAAATATGAAACAGGATATATACAAAACCAATCACAAAGGGTATTCCTTTCTTATCCTGATTCTAAATAAATTACTCCCTCCGTCCCAGAGAAAATGACACATTTACTTTTTCCAAGTTAAATTTTACAAACTTTGATCCTAACTATATATTAATATATCTAATAAAAATATCATCTGAGATATTATTATATTCGTCTTAACATATATTTTCTAAGTATCAATTTTTTACGCAAAATTGTTGCGTGTAGCTAGAAATATCGTTAATCAAACATGATCATTGAAGACCGTGAAAAAGTAAAAGTGTCATTTTATCTGGGACGGAGGGAATATATCTCTATTAGGTTCCCACGGCTTTTAAAATGTTTTAAAATATATCTTGAAACATAAAATAATTATAATCTAACCTTAAAATTTATAAAATAATGTTTGAAATGATGGGTCTAACCATTAGACTGTCTAACATGAGACGCGCCTCAATAATTAATGCTGAGAGTTTTAAATTGCAAGTTTAGTAAAGTTGAATCATGCGTGCTAAGTCACAATAAACAAAGTCTTGTATGAGACCGTCTTATGTAGAGACTCGGATAAAAATAAACTTTTATAAAGTTTATAGAGAGATGTGGTTCCAAATAAAATTATGTAATGTTTGGGGTATGGGCGAGGCCCGGGTGCAAAAAAAATTGATAAATTAATGATTCTGATACATAAGAATCTCAGGGGTAAAAAAATCGATTAAGAAAACTTAGTAAAAATATATCTTATGCACGTGGATCGCGCACGTTTCAGACCAAAATGTAATGTTTCAACTAGATGTGTCAATCCTTGTCATGTTCTTACAAAAGCACGTTTTCCACTAAAATTATACTACCTCTGTCCCAACCAAATATTCATATCACCTTTTTGAACGGGTACTTATGCATGCTGATTAGGACAAATTTCAACCAAAGGTGGATGATTGAAATGAGTTGGCCAAATTCAAGGCCAAATAAGAAAATAGTCAAAATGTAAACTTTTGGTTGGGACATATGAAAATGGAAAGTATGAACATTTGACTGGGACAGAGAGAGTATGTTTTAAAGCTAATTTTGATGTTTTGATGTAAAATTTGTTTTCATATGTTAACATTTTAATTTTTATGTCAAAAAAATTTAAACCTTCCATAAACGGGAAGGGGGGGGGGGGTTGAGTGCTCAACCCTTCATATTAATGATTGGACGAACCTTTTACAATTTAGTCAATCATGTTACATGAGAAGTGCGACTGAGCCCATTTACACAAAAGCACTTCAACATAGAAAAAAAAATCTTGGACTTCTGGCAATATGAGAGCCATGCTAAGATTGAGGATTTGATGTAGCATTTAAATAAAACGATAGGAAATTATGGTAATAAAAAAGTAGCAGGCCAACATCATCCACCTAAAACCAAACAATACTTCAACTCCAAAGCTAAAAAGTCATGCATTGTGTCTACCAACTGTTTTGGATGCTTTCGAGTTCGTAACTTTCACCTAAACAAAATTTTCTAAAGGATGAAGAAAAATTGTGGGAATGGCTCCACCGCAGAGTAGCTAATAAAGGCTGCAACAAGATCTCTCTATCACCGGGAACCAATTTTTATTTGGACGCGAATATAAAACATTTTAAAATTGAATTAATCTCACAATTTGGATAATTTTTCATAATGTATGTCTATGGAGTAATTGCCAATGTGTTGAGACCCGACCTGACCCAAAATATCTGGCCTACAAATGGAGAAAGACCTTACTAGTGTTTTGGCGAGGCCCAAATTTGATAACCAAGTTCGGCTATGAGTATGCCCTAAGCCTGAACCTCTAAGGAGACTCAATCGGACTGGCTTCAATTTTGTTCATGCCTAGCTGTGATCAGGCGTGTAAATCCTAATTTTCATGTTGTTGGATGGTCAAAAGGCTTGTTTTAGAGAAAAAAAAAATCTATCTTACTGAACCCTCCACCACTCTGAATGAGGCTGATCTAATACACAACTTATTGTCGCTCCCTGCGATGTTTCTGCCGGTCACCAATATAGGAGAACTTATAAGAAGATTAGGAGCCTCGATAAAGTTTCATTGTCTGCCAATGTTAGTTTCGTTTCTACATTTTTAACCCAAACGAGGGGTTGTGAGCAACTCAACAACCACTTTCCCATGCCGCTCTGAAATCAGCCGCCGCGAGTCCCTCCACCCCTGGCTACCACCACTCCCAAGGAAGTTTCGAATCTTGTTTTCCCCTCAAAATGATAATTGGTACAATGATACCGGCACTAATGCATCTGATAAAATATAAAAGACTTTATTATGGTGCATTGATGTCTCACAATGACACATCTCATAAATGAGGAGGATTAAAATATATAGGACTACAAAAAACCAAGGTCTAATGGGAATATGATTCTAAGTTTATGAGGAAATTACCATCTATAACTAATTTTATAAGGAAACTAATTCTATAAGGTAACTACCATTTATAACTTTCCTTTCCTACAAGGAAAGATTTTTTATTTTCTTAACAACATCATATCCAATCAAGAAGTTAACGTGTTAGGGAAAGAGTAGTAGTAGAATGGGTGACCCCCCCCCCCCCCACCCCCCAAGAAGTTCTCATATTGCACCCCTGGAAAAAGGTATAACTGACCAATGAGCTCATTTAGAAGGATTATATGTTCGAGAAAAAAAACTTAACCTCACACTTCCTCCTTCCCATACTTAAAATCCACTTCAAATATTGTTTTAGTATAGTTGCATTTGGACTTATTTACAAATAACGTGGTTCGTGATTGTTCAACTAGGATTGGCATACAACAGAGGAAATACTCATGGCAAGAAGGAGTAAAAAAACTAAGGAAAATAAGAGGGAGAAAAGCAATAGGAAGAAGAAAGGAGGGAGAGTCAAGTTATGGAGCATAATCTCCATAAGCTCGAAGGCAAAGCATCACCATTGAAGCCACGCGTTTGCTAAGTAATCCATACAACGGATAGAGAATCCCGAGGGTGAGGTAGAGTCCTAATCTTCATGAACATTTTGAAGTTGCAGTTCAACTTACCGGGGGCACAATGGTAAGTCCTCCTTCAAATTAAACATGTCATTTTTTATGATTTACTCATAATGGTAGTTTTAATGATTGGCCTAATTAAATTTAAAGTATTGTACTGAAGTAGCTGAGCCTATAACAATACACCAGTTGGCGGTGACTTTACCTTAGAACTGAACACCAGTTTCGACATTAGAACTGGTCTTTAAACAGGTCAAAATAATTTTCATACATTGCCACACGATGCACAGCTCAGGCATGCACGATTCAAGCATGCACGACAAATTACACTAGTGGAGGCGCCTCTATTAAAGGCGGTTTCTTTGAACCAGAGAAGTCACTTTGGGGGTGACTTATCTAGACAGGCCTTTAATTGAAGACGAACAAAGGCTTTTCCAGAAACCGCCTTCTAATGCAATAATGGAAGGCGGTTCAAAACCGCCTTCTAACGGGGGAAGGAACCGTCTTTAATCAGTTACAAACTCGGAACGAGATGTAAGCCGTCAGACCCAGTGTTGTATTCTGACATCGGAACAATATGCAAGCGTCGGACCTTTTGATTAGTTACGAACTCGGAAGGTATGGAATTTCCGAACTCGGAACAAGCCTCTTACTAGGCCCAGCAGTTTCTGCGTTGGAGCGCTTTTCTGTTCCCAGTCTATGAATTCTAGGTTTAGGACCATTTAATGCAAAATAATTTGTTCCAGACTCGTAACACGCTTCAGTTCTTGTCTTTCAAACCCGTAGCATTAATTCGAATCTAAGACAGAAATTAATAAAGCAGTGAAATTAGTTCCGAACTCAAAACAACTTTCAGACAGTATGGTCAAAATGTGCTATTCCAATAGAATTCGACTACGTGAAACCCTCATATACCAAGTCATGATACACCAAAAAATGTCATTTTTACACTATCTATCAAAAATCTATAGACTATGCTAGGGAAGAAACAATCTATAAATAGGAATAGGAATATATCAAATTCTATTCCAATGACAATGTCATCATATATACTAGCTACTTATACCACTGCTACGTTGGAATTTCCAATAGAAGCAGAAAGGGCGTTGACAATATACCTAGCCAAGAAATTTCTTACCATGTTGATATCAGCTTGCGAGTACGACTTCTCATCCTTTTTAAAAATCTGTGAATTTGAGAATGTTAACAATAAATTCAATAAACATATAAATGAAGCTATAGCATGGAAACAATGAAACAAGATGCAACTCAAATCTTACGTCGTTGATTTTAAAATAATCTATACGGATTTTTTGAAGACACTCCGCCGCATATAGCATTACGTAATACCCGCACTCCCAATTCTTCGCTTGTTTCTTGTACTAATTAATCTAAAATAATTGATAAATCATATTAAAACTTTTGAATTTTAGAATTAAAATTAACTTTCAACATGAAAACAAAAGTACACCTTGATCTCGACTATCTCCAAACTCTTTGTACTAGATTTGGTGGGAAAAACAATGGAAGCACCCAAAATCTTAATAAATGACCCAGAAGGTTGATAATGTAGAGGATCCATACAGTAAACGTGGCTAATCTCCGAGACATTAAATATTAATCTCCAATGGTCCCTAAAACAATGTGATACATAAAAATAATCCATAAATTATGTTGTTTTCAGTAAATTAGAATTTTACCATCACCTCTCAATGTAAGGTGAAAAGAATATTTTTTTATCTGTTCGTCCAAGACTTTTGCGAATGTAGTCCACCCACTCTTTGACCGTGTTTTTTATTTCTTATGTTATCATCGGGCACAAATACCCGATCCACCCCTTCCCCCTTTGGTTAGAAAAATAATACATGTACCTTTGAAATAAAATGAGAAAATGTTAATTGTAAAAATAGTGAAGCAAATATATTATTCTGTCAAATTCAGAAAGTATATAGTAGTTACAATACGTATAAGGACATTAGGGTTTGATTGACTTGGTCACACCTCCATAGGTTTTCGTAGTCACTCCATGTAGCAATTATTTCCCTTTTTTGACTAAATACGCATTCATTGCCCATAAATAAGTAGGTTGAGTTGAATTGGTGTCCGCTTTTTAAATCATACACGACCCTAACAAAGTGTTGTGAATCCTTCAAAATTGTGCCCTTGTCAGTGTGGGCTTAGCATTCTTTGGTGTTTTGCTACTATTTTGGGTGTCGTTTTAGGCTTGGCCTTCAAATGGCGATCCTTTGTATGGTCCACGTAGATTAGGCGATGATGCCATAGGAGAAAAATCCCTTGAGCAGTTCCCACTTGCTTGTGGTGCCCATATGGAATTGGCAATAGGGCATTGAGAAAAATGGCTTCTCCAGTGAGACTCTATATGTCCCATCTCCAATGGGGACAGAGCGATGATGTCGCATTGACTCATGCAGAAGACAATCGGCAACGCGGATTGGCCTACCTTTGTCCGCTTGATCAACATACAGCTCACACAAATGTGATGTCTAGAATGAAAAATAATTAACTATGGCAAAAAAAGGTCAATGAAATTGATTAGATTGAAAATTAAAAAATTGTACCTTTTTCCTGTGGACATAATGGCGAGGTCAACATCATTGACTTCATATCTTGGCGGAAGTAGAATATGATTGTGGTTAACCTCAACATCTCTCGGTGAGTGGCGCAACCCTCTAGACGAGGGAGTCCAACTCGGTGTTAAATCGAATAATTTTTTGGGTACGGGGAGACCGGTGTGTTCAATTAACTTGTTGATCAAGATATCTTGTTGCTCGATCTTTTTGTCTCATAGGAGAGCTTCCTTTTACAAAACGTGAACCCGAGATGGTTTAGCCCTATTGTAGGACCGGAGGATTAGGAAAGCATCTCTTTATGATAAGAATGATCCACCACCTCTTGCAAGCCCTGAGTGATCAAGTTTTTCAGTCACCACACGGAGGATGGCGTGCTTACCTGTGGCAAGGAATCGCCCTTCCAATTGTTCCTGCTTTAATTTAGCCTATGCAAGAGTTTAAAAAAAACCCATTTAGTTTCTTCAATACAATTTCTATTCTCAAATAGGAAACAAATTGAAGGGGCTAACCACTCGTTCGAAAATTTCTCGCTCAACATCTTTATCGTATTCACCCTGATTATTTTGCGGCTCTTTAGGAGCAAATCGCACCTGTCGATTTCTTCCACAACGATGGGTATTACTGATGATCTTGCCTCCTTCTCAGTCATTCCTCCACTGATTGTAAGTTGGACATCCCTCTCAACACTTTGCTTAATTAACTCGAGCGACGCCAATCCATATCCCCCACGACTCTTAAGATGAGGGGTTTTGTTTTCCTTGGCAATCCATTGCTTATCAATCCTTGTGCCCTACATTTGTAGCTAATAGTGTTTTTAAAAATAAAACAAATATAATGTGTCAAAATAAAATTAGTTATATTTAATAGAGCTCACATTTTCCTCATTCTCCGAGGCTCGCCTCTTGTGGATCTCCCAATTTTAGGGTTGAATATGTGTGTAAGTCAACCATTGACGATCTCATTTCCTACTTGAGAATATGAAATCTCAAGATAAGGTATATTTGTGTTCTCTCCAAATCTTTGCCATCATGGCAATTGCCATTTTCTTTAAATCATCCATATATGGAGCATCGAACTCAAATGGTCTCTACGTGGATTGACATCAAAGTAAATATTTAAAGCTTAATGTAGGATATAATTTATTTATATTTTTGGCTAAATAATTTCTATTATGTCATTTAATTGAAGGTACCATGCACTCCATCCATAGGACATCTTTATATTCTTTTAGAACCATGTGACAATTATCGTACCGGATGTCTACCCTTGTTCTACAGACCTTCCCTATCCAACTAGACTATTTAGCTCATTCTAGACATTCTCCTTTCTAATGTCCTACAATATTTTCTAGCAATCCTTCCCGTCTCCGACCTCTCCTCTTCATCGTCATCAATGCCTAAGGTTTGTGAATTTCCACCTATTGCACAAACATGTTAATCACGAGTTCTTTTCTGGGAAATTATACAACCTAACAATATGCATCACAATCAAACACTAATTTACAAAAACTAGGGTTTCATTTGTAACATATAAAAATATAACTTTTATGGTTAGGACATATACATTTATAATTAGAAAAATACGCTTACATCATGGATATATCAAAATATGAAAACCCTAGGTAAAATTTTAGTCATAGAACAAAGGAAATGATGAAATGTTTACCTTTTCATCCAAACAATGAAAATTTGGAAGAGAAATTTTATCA
Source organism: Rubia tinctorum (assembly GCA_032355605.1). Classification (NCBI taxonomy): domain Eukaryota; kingdom Viridiplantae; phylum Streptophyta; class Magnoliopsida; order Gentianales; family Rubiaceae; genus Rubia; species Rubia tinctorum. Next base: position 25,882 of record JAULKM010158775.1, read on the forward strand.
CTACCTTAGAAAACTCATGTAGTGGAAACCCTAACCGATGGAGTACCTTTTCTTTTGTAAAACTCTAGGGATTTGGAAGTGTAGATGAGAATGTGTACAGTTTAAAGTAGTTTTGAACTTACAAGATGATGGGGTGAAATTTTTTTGATGGAAAGATAGATGGAAGAAGATGAGGGTTTTTGAGAGAAAATATGGAAGGAATTGGCGGGCTGGTGAATCAGTATTAATTGCCCATTTCAAATCTGCCTTTAATGCACTTGTTGTCATTGTGCCCAAATAAAAGTTCCGAGTTCTGAACATACATCGGATTGGGTTACAAACTCGGAAGAAACTCCGGTCTTTTGTAAATGGTTGGGATCTAATTCAGGATTCAGAACTAGCTCTCAGTATTAAAAAAACCCCAACGGGCAAATCTTATTTTTTGATTTGCCCAAGACCAAAATCCCAAAATATGGATTCCCTCTAAAAACCCTAGATTTCAACCAATTAAACATCCCAAATCAACAATTCCAAGGTATAGAGGTCGAGGTCCCCATGGAGAAGGGGGTAACGCTTCAACACAGAGTCATAATCCAACTCGGGAGTTTGGGAGCTCAGACCTGTTCTTAAACTATAAAACCAAACGCATGTATGTGGATTTTCATCGTAGAAAATACACGAATCCTAAAGTTATTCGTAGTTCGAACACTTTGCCTCTATTCTTAGTTATATGATTAGTCACTTGGAACCCTCAAATTTCGATAAGTTATTGAAATTAGATTAACCCGTCCACTTCTATGAGGTATTACAATTCTACACCAATTTAGGTAAAATTAGAAACAAAACCGACCTCACAATGGTAATGGCGTAACAATTCCCTTTATGAAGTTTAGCATAAATGGAGTCCTGGTTAGCTCGTACACTAACCCTAGTAAACTTAGGTCGGTTGATAGCGAGGGTCCAATTGAAATATTTCATCGAAAAAATTAGCCTGGTGTTTCTGAGGCCACCCCTTTATGCCCAGTTGCTATGGGGAGAAAATATTTTGGTCGTACGGGGGAAGTGTCGGGGCAAGCTGAGGGGTATTATGTGGGGGTGTTGAGTGTTGAGTATGAGTGGATCTACAAGAATATCCTCCCGTCGGGTGGTTATGCGTGTGACCCGACCATTGAGAATTTCTTGTTGTTCTACTACATCATAGAGGGGGTTAAAATATATCATGGGTATACCATCTTAATGTACATACTGAAGGTGGTTGCGGGAAAGAAGAAAGATCTCCCATATGGCGGTTTGATAACCACCTTGATTAAGAAATGGAAAGTGATCCATACTAATAAACCACTCCGTTTGGAATACTACGATGAGGCTTGGTTTGATCACAAGCATTTGGTGTTGGGCAATAACAATATGTACATGTATCAGTCGATACCGAGGAACGTTGCCAGAGCCGCTAAGTAAGGAAGGGAAGCTTAATTGGATAGAGCTGAAGGATCTTCATCTAGTAAGTATATTGAATGCAATACCTTTAAAAAAAATTGTCCTACATATTATTTTTTTATTACATGATTATAACTGCATTGATTTGGTCCTCATAAATTCAATGTTGCAGGTACCAAAAGGGGTTGGATTGCTAAGTTCAAAAATATTTGGTGTGCATCAAGGAGGATGTTGGTTCGGCTAACAATGAGGTGACAGCAGCGAAAGCGGAGCATTCTGAGATTGTTACATCCACAGGCCTCCACATCAAACTCAGTGATGATGACTCCATGTCCAATTTCAAACTTGAATAATCTAGTGATGGTGAGGAAGAGGATGGGGCAGAGGAGGATGATGACAATGCTCCAAAGCAAACCGATTCAAAAATTAGTGGAATGTTCGACGAGCATAATGAAGAAGATGATTATTTACAAGTTTGATGGCCATTTAGACCTTATGTTCATTCAGACATTTTCAATATGTTTTGTCATTTCTCTAGAATTATGAACAAGTTGTTGTTCCAACATGTTATTTGTTGGTTTTGTTGGGGATTTATGAGCAAGTTCTAACTTTTTGTGTTGTGAAGTGGTCCTTTAACTATGAATTTAAATCCTTGTTATCAATTTAAAGTATTTTATGACAGTAGATACATTTTTCTATCAGAATGGAATTGTGTATTTTTATTTGTCTTTAAGGGGAAATGTTATATCATAGGGACCATAGTTTCCGAATGAGTTCCGAGTCTATAACACTCTTCGACCTTTGGTAATAAATGATAAGACTTCCTTCCAAGCTCATAAGAATGTCTTCAAATTGTGTACATATCCAAAAACCTTAAGTTCTGAGCTTTGATGTTCTATCAGTTCCCAACTTGTTCTAAAGAGGGACTTGGTCAAAATCCTAGTTTAATTTTATTTTTTTTATCAAATACTATGTTCCAAGCTCAGAACATAGGTTCCAAGCTCTGATGCATTATCCATTCCCAATCTATTTAAATTGTGTGATTTCTATTTTTTTAACCTACGAAATATGGTTCCAAGTCTGGAACCATATATCTTTCCTTTGAAGTTTTATGGGACGACACTTGTTACAAACTCGGAAAGCTTATTCTGATTTTCAATACATAAATCAGACACGATTATGATCTCGGAACTGTGTCTCGTATATAAAAAAAATCAAACCGAGTTTCATAAAATCCCAAATTAAAAACCCTAGGATGAATTCCAGAACCGGAACCAACAAACCCTCAAATTCAAAATCCAATTTGAGCATTTGAAGTTGAAGTACAACATGTCAACATCAAATGCCAGAGGAACGGGTTGCGGAAGGAGGTCCAGATCACTAGGGGTGGTCAAAGCACAAACTCCTGCTATGACACAAGAAGATTTGTATATCTTCAATCGTAAAATAGGTACAATGCTTTAAGAGATAGTGTCAGGTTGGTGGATTGCTATATTATAGACTTGAACATTTATCATGACATTGGGTTGGCCGACCCGGTACAAAAATTTGAAGGTCAACATGTCTTCAAACTGTTGATGATGAATGAACCCTCTTAATTTGATGAAAATTTTCAATTTTATAGCAACTTGCATGAGATTGGGAGAGGGGTGCTTATTGGACTAAGGCCAATGGGTTTAACATAGAGCTTAGACCATTGATTATAAATAAATCATAGAGTGTCCCCATAAAGGCCCCGAGGATGTATATCCACAACTAAAGAATTGCCCTTTAGATAATGTACACCATAGGGGAGAGTGGTCTCTTGATGATGAGTTTCCTAGGATAGACCTCATGGAATGTATTGTGTGGTATTTTCGTCAAAACGTGTATGATCTAGGTAGGCCAGAATCAATTTTGTTTAGATAACCTTGTCCTTAATAATCACATTGTCTGTGAGATGATAGCTTGGTCAATCATTACTAAACCGGGCCACATCACTAAACCTACTTATGCTATAAGCATGATTCTCTATTATATAATGGAGGGGCGTAGAATTAATCCAGGGTTGGTAATTTTAAAACATATATTGTTGGTTGGTACCTCGAAGAAAGTAATCAAGAGTCTTCTGTACGGGAACTTGATTACCTTAATTTTGAGGAGCGTTGATGGATTGAAGTTCATTGGAGAGGAAGAACCGTGCAAGTACTTTGACAAACAGTACTTATTGAAGAAGAATTGGGTACTACTCAATAATAAGTGGCATCACGAGACATCGGCGGTGGATGAGCCAAGCAAGAGGTGTAGAATAGAAGAAGGTGGTTTAATTACCCTACATTTTTAACCATTAAATATGTTATCATGTAATCATAATAGTTTATCCTTTGTAGATGATTTTGGCCCTAAATTTGTGAAGGGCATGAAGAAGGTTTACAAATGGGTACGAGATGAGGTGTGCCAATTGAGGGAGTGGTATGGACACATGAGCAGAAGCAGAGAGCATATGAGAGAGCATTGAAAGAATCTAGGAAACCACGCCTAAAGAGATGCTCTTCCGGGTAATGTCAATTTCTAATTTGGATATTCCAATTTCCATCAAATTGTTAAAGTTTCTAAGTATTTCCCTAGTTAATGAATTTAGGATGATGAATTTCATAACTTTAATGTTTTCATTCCTAGGATCTTTTCATTCATAACTCTAGTCCGTGATTGAAATTGCTTGAAATGAAATTGCAAGATGGTTAGGTTATACATCATAATTTTTATTTGACCACTCCACCTGAAGAGCTTCTGAGCTCAAAAGTGCCTCCAGGGGAATGGTCATCTTCAAAATGTATTGCAAAACAGCACTAAACGTTTACCTTACACTGCTTTTTTTTCATCTTCCCTTTTGGTGCCTTCCTCCTCTTGGTCATCTTGCCTTGGTTGTCGACCTATATAAATTTATCGTGGTTCGTGCGACCCAAGAACTAACGCAAACTTCCATCATCCTCTTCGAGGAGAAAATATTCTTCATTCGATCCAATCACAGTGTTTGGACCAAAACCAATTAAGTCCTCATGTTCATATTCCTCCACGAAAGCTCTTTTACCCTCAACCACAATCTCCCACCTGGAATCGATAGGATCTTTTATGTAGAAGACTTGATGAGCTTGTCCTGCCAATATGAATGGGTCTTCTCTCTTACCCAACTGACTCCGATCCGCCAGCATGAAACCAAAATCTTCCTTTCTTTGCCCATTGTTAAAATCAACCCTTTAACATTTAAAATTTGGCACTCTCATTGTAACATAATCGAGCTCCCAAATTTCCGTAATGGTATCAAAATAGCACGTATGGGCATACATCAGATTGTTGTATACCATACTGTGAACATGCAATGCTTCGGAAACAAGTGAAACTCCACTATTATGAGAGACTCCTTTATCATCCATTGATTTTTTTGGAAAATGTTAATTTGTTGATGTCATACCCCCCCCCCCCCCCGAATGAAGGAAGGGTACCCAAAGGCCTTCGAGATAATCACTTGACTGTTTCTGGATGCCGGTCGGTGGATACATCAGATCGTAGCCTTGAAGAAAACGTTATAGTGTGTTGTTGAAGAGCTCATCCTTCATTGAAATTAGGATTCAACACTAAAATTTCATCCATGTGGATCTCAATGTATGGGACAACATTCTCGTGATTCCGAAGAACATAAAAATGTGTAGTGCACAAATCCTCATCACGCGGCTAAACAGCTTACCCTGTTGAACCCCTAAACCCTCAAACTTCCCTTCATGCCTGGAACTGGGAACCCCCACAGATTCAACCTTCTTAATATGATCGGTTCAAAATTCAATAACTTCCTCAGCAACATACCATTTTACAATCAGGCATATACATGTTCTTAACAAAATGCTTGAAAATTTTCATATGTCACTCTAATGGGACCACATAGCTTAATTTTACGAACCAAATGAATAATCAAATGGACCATTATGTTAAAGACCGGAGGTAGGAAGTACATCTCCATTCGGCACAATATTTCAACAATTATAGCTTGCAATCGATCAATCTTTGCAACACTAATGTTTTTGGAACATAAATACTTGAACAACAAACATAGATTTTTTAATACACAATCGTTATGGGATGAAAGAGACGACCGAATCACAATAGCATTCAATTCCTGCATCAAGTTGTGGCATTTGTGTGATTTCAATCCAACCAACTTTAACTCTGATAGCGATACACAAGCGCTGATATTAGAAGAATAAGCACCTGGAACTTTCACACTACTCACTGTCTCACAGTACATCCTCTTCTCCATTGGAGACATGGAATAACAAGCATGAGTGAGATAACAAGCATCACCATCAATAATGGGACCAAGACTTTCCTTAATACCCATGTCAACCAAATCAAGTCGAGACTTCAATCTATCTTGGGTTTACCTGGGTTATTCAAAAGTATCCCAATCAAAGAATCACAAACATTTTTCTCTATGTGCATTACATTAAGACGGTGTCGGACATCCAAATCCTTCCAATAAGGAAGTCGAAAGAAGATTGAGCATTTCTTCCAACTACCTTCAATTGACGACTTTTTCTTCCCTTTACCTAAATTGTTAGGCAATCCTCCAACTGTTTTGAAAACCTCAACATCCATTAATGGTATAGGCGCTTCTCACAACTCCATCTTTCCATTGAACCACTTCTTGGAGAAATACCATGGATGCCCCTCGGAGAGAAAACACCCAATTATAACATAACATTAACCAACAATAATCACATCGATAAAAAGACAAAGTCTCCCGGGTTTGACCAAAAACCTAGCAAAGAATCAATTCATAATCTTCAACTAGTTGATCATCCCAGTCTAAATCATGCATTAATCACACAACAGAGCATAAAACATAGTTGATAATTAAAGCACAAAATAGGATGAACCAGTTTCACAATATCATGCTAGAAATGCTTGCCAATTGCTCCCAAGATGAAATCTAGGCTAGATAATGAAAACCCATAACAAATCTACAAGAATCCATGGAGAAAAACAAAGAAAAGATGAAGAAAAACTAGGGTTTTGAGTGCCCAAGTCGGGCTTACACAAATGTCGAAGAAGGGGTATTTATAGTCTAAGAATTAAAAGAGAAAAGCAATAAAATGGCTGCTGGGACACTTGACACGGTCAGTGTTATTTTGACACGGTCAGTGTCAAAATGACACAGTCAGTGTCAAGTGTTCTACCCATTCTACCAATTTTCAGAATAATTGGTCTTCTTTTCTAACTTTCGTCGCTACGGGTGAACCGTTGATCCATTTTGAGAGTTCTTGTAGTCAAATTTATAGTGCTCGAGAAGACGAATCCAATGGTACCACCCTCAGAGGTTGGGTCTTCTCGAATTGTTCCCAGAACTCGGTTCAAACTTTTGGATCACAATTCATCCGCTTCTTTGCCTTCCTTCTCCGACCCTTTTATCTTCTACCACGTTTACTCTTGGCCTTCAATCTTCTACCATCCTTGCGAATGACCTTCAATAAAATAATCCAAAGTACTTACGAGCAATCTGCAAATTTAGCTCACAAAAAAGAATCTAGATGCTCGTAAGGACCAAAAATCCATTATACTCAAACTAGGTTACAAAATGAAGGATTTAGATACGAAAACCAAAAATGGTTATCTAAACCTCTTATGATGGAAAACTACCTAAATCTAGCAATCTTCCAACAAAAAGATAACAAAAGAGATGTTAAATGCTTTGGAAAATACATGCATTTGA
>JAULKM010158776.1:0-16590 GCA_032355605.1 Rubia tinctorum
ATGAATAAGGTTAATACTTGGTACAATTATGCCAGAATATGGATTTACATGTGTCGCGAATCTGGGTTTGTAAACAACCAAAAGCAAACCAAATACCAGCTCCACTTTTGGTTTTTTTAATTTTAATTTTGATACATCTTACATCTGGGAGTATCATATCGTCAGTCGGTCTCCGTCGTCATGTGCGTAATGCCGGCTAAGCACTCTATACATTTTGTTAATCATCACATTTAAGGATACGATATCGGCACGATCCCTGATCTGCTATCGAATCACTCATCATGTGTGCGACATGGGCTATGTAGAAATTGAAATTAGTGCAACATTGTATATGGTGTCGATGATGCCATGTCGTTCACCAAAGAGTTACGGTTTTGATCCAAGCATCACTTGACGTAGGAACACTATTGGAACGGTTTCGGTCTGACTATTAAACAAGGTTATTTTGAAAAAAAGAGAGGTAAAAAGTGACTTTTTTCATAGGTTTTAATCAAGATAAAAAATATACTTTTTACTATTGTGGTATTTACCTTAGTTTTTCAAGGTGTTTTACATTGGTTATTAACCCTTGAAAAACAGAGGTAAAGAGAAATATTTCTTGTAGTTATTTGAACTCCACTCTCATGTTGATTTAGTGGTGGCCATAATAAAGGTCACCAGAGAAGAAAAATTTTTAGTGCCTGCTCTGGCTCCACCTTTAGTGACAGTTGAAAAACCGTCTTTAATCGGACTCGAATTAGGTTCCAATTTCGGAACTTCTATCGAAGGGTCTAAAAAAGGTGTTGGAACCAATATCGATTTCCAGTAGCCTTCAAGTGAAGGCCAACAAATATAGAAAAGGGAACATCGACATACAATAATCTTCAACAATAATCTAAAAAAAATCAAACATATAAAATCTTCAACCTTCTGATGGGATCGAACATTTGGACGGCAAAGCTTTTAACCTTTCAGCCATCGGAGATTCTGTCAGGTTGCGGATGGCTTCATGATGTTGATGAAGCTGAGAAAGGGGCTCAGATCAACGAGGAGCGGCGGTTGAAGAAGAGAGAGCAAAGGGTGAAGAGGAGCATCAATGGATGAAGAGGAGAGAACGGTGGGTGAAGAGATCAGGGTTGTGTAAAGAGAGAAGAAGAAAATGCTAAGGAAGAAAGAAACTAGCTAATCTTTCTAAGAAGACAAAAAACGCAAGGAAATAATAGTCCAACAAAGGCAACCCATTAAATGGGATTCTTCAATATAACCGCATTAAATCGATTTCCATTAAAAGTAGCGGTTCCTCAAGAATCACATTTAATTGATTATGAACCGTCTTTAAAATGAATGAGGGCATTGGGATAGTAGTTTCGAATTCAAAACCTCCCCACGAAGGTGGTTCCTCCTAAAATCAAAGGAACCACCTTTGGTAGGTGCATTAATAACTCTGAATGAAAATGGAGGAATGCTGGCTAGATTAGCTTTTGTGCAGTAATTTGCAGCTTGTAAAGGGCTAAGAGTGAAGGCCTAAACTTTGTTTTGGTTGCTGTTTTGGTTAATATACTTCCATATTTTCCATCAAAAAAATCATAGAAAACTCTAAAAGGCTTGAAAAAGTGTTTCATGCATTACAATCTTCACAAGTGTATCATCAAGTTCAAACTAATCTTATTCCTAGTTTGCCTCATCTTCCATCATCGGGATTTTGGAATTAGACTGTTCAGGAGCATCACCACCAGCCTCCTCCGCATCAACCTCTTCCTCATCGTCACTGTCATTGCTTGAGTAATGGGGTTTTAAATTAGGCATGGAGTTATCATTGCTAAGTTTAATTTTAGGAATGTGGATTCAACGAACTTTGAATGTCTCGCTTCGGCTACACCCACCTCATTGTTAATGAACTAACATCCTCCTTGATGCACGCCGGATATTTCTTGAAATTTTCCATCCAACCCCTCTGAGTACCTGCAACATCGAATTTGAGAAAATGAAAAAATTAATTTATAATCAAGTGATGAAAAATAATTAGCATGATAAATTGTGAACCGAAGAGACGTCAGATCTTGGAACCTTTTTTCAATCTCGGAACTGAATAGATTACTAAATAAAAATTAAAGGGTCCATTAATTGTAAAGGGCACAATTACAATGGAGAGGAATCAAACTGCCATCAGTGATCAGAGCATTAGTTCCTAGCTCGGAACTAAGTTGGTTTGGAAAGGTCACCAACTTCACCGACATTCTTCTGAGCTCGTAAGTGCATCTTTTCATTTTATTTTCAAAGAAAATAAAAGATTCCGGACTCGTAAATCCTTTGGAAATTATGGTCATAAATGAAATGAACTTTGGTTTTAAAGACAGTTAAAGAGTTACCGATTACCTTCCGAACGAAAATATTTTCTTACATCTTGACAAGGATATTATCCTTAAAGACTGCAATTAAAAGAAATAACTTTAAAAACATTAACACTTGGAAATCCCATAATTTAATTGACAACTTTTTCATCTAACTTCACAACCCCCCACCATCAGAATTAATAAAACATCAAATTGAGCATAAAAGCATAGAAAACTCTAAAAAGTTTGCAAAAGTGTTTCATACATTACAATCTCCACATGTGTATCATCAAGTTCCAACTAATCTTTATCCCCGTTTACCTCGTCTTCCATCATCGGGATTTCTGAATTAGATTGTTCGGGAGCATCACCACCAGCCTCCTCCGCGTCAACCTCTTCTTTATCATCACTGTCATTGCTTGAGTAGTGAGGTTTGAAATCAGGCATGGAGTTGTCATTTCCAAGTTTAATTTTGAGGCATGTGGATTCAACGAACTTTGATGTCTCGCTTCGGCTACAACAACCTCATTCTTAGAGAACTGACATCCTCCTTGATGCACGCTAGATATTTCCTGAAATTTTCCATCGAACCCCTCTGAGTACCTACAACATCAAATTTTGGAAAATGAAAAAAAAAATTATAATCAAGTGATAAAAATAATTAGCATGATAAATTGTGAACCGAAGAGACGTCATATCTCGTAACCTTTGTTCCAATATCGAAACTGAATCGATTACTAAATAAAATTATAGGGTCAATTAATTGTAATGGACACAATAACAATTGAGAGGAATCAGACTGGCCATCAGAGATCGGAACATTAGTTCCTAGCTCGGAACGTAGTTGGTATAGCATGCTCACCAACTTCACTGAAATTCTTCCGAGATCGTAAGTGTATCTTTTCATTTTATTTTCAAAGAACAGAAAAGGTTTCGGACTTGTATCTCCTTCAGAAACTATGGTCATCAATGATATGCACTTTGGTTTTTAAGACAGTTAAAAAGTTACCGATTACCTTCCGAACGAAAAAATTTCTTACATCTTGACATGGCTATTATCCTTAATGACCGCATTTACAAGAAATAACTTTAAAACATTAACTTGGAAATCCCATAATTTAAATGAAAACTTTTTCATCAAACTTCACAGCCCCCCACCATCAGAATTAACAAACATCAAATTGAGCATAAAAGCATAGAAAACTCTATAAAAAAATTACAAAAGTATTTCATATATTACAATCTCCACATGTGTATCATCAAGTTCTAACAAATCTTCATCCTTGTTCACCTCGTCTTCCATCATCAGGATTTCTTAATCAGATTGTTTGAGAGCATCACCACTAACCTCCTCCTCATCAACCTCTTCCTTATCATCACTGTCATTACTTGAGTACTAGGGTTTGAAATCAGGCATGGATTTTTCATTGCTAAGTTTAATTTTGAGGCATGTGGATTCAACGAACTTTGAATGTCTCGCTTCGACTACAACAACCTCATTGTTAGCTACCTGACATCCTCCTTGATGCACGCCAGATATTTCTTGAAATTTTCCATCCAACCCCTCTAAGTACCTGCAACATCGATTTAGGAAAATGAAAAAAATTAATTTATAATCAAGTGATAAAAATAATTAGCATGATAAATTGTGAACCGAAGAGACGTCAGATCTCGTAACCTTTGTTCCAATATCGAAACTGAATCGTTTACTAAATAAAAGTAAAGGGTCAATTAATTGTAAAGGGCGCAATAACAAAGGAGAGGAATCAGACTGGCCATCAGAGATCGGAACATTAGTTCCTAGCTCGGAACGTAGTTGGTATAGCATGCTCACCAACTTCACCGAAATTCTTCCAAGATCGTAAGTGTATCTTTTCATTTTATTTTCAAAGAACAAAAAAAGTTTTGGGCTCGTATATCCCTCGGAAACTATGGTCATCAACGAAATGCACTTTGGTTTCTAAGATAGTTAAAAAGTTACTGATTACCTTCCGAACGAAAAAAATTCTTACATCTTGACATGATTGTTATCCTTAAAGACCGCATTTAAAAGAAATAACTTTAAAAACATTAACTTGGAAATCCCATAATTTGAATGAAAACTTTTTCATCAAACTTCACAGTCCCCACCATCAGAATTAACAAAACATCAAATTGAGCAAAAAAGCATAGAAAATTCTTTTGAAAAATTGTAAAAGTATTTCATACGTTACAATATGCACATGTGTATCATCAAGTTCTAACTAATCTTCATCCTCGTTCGCCTCATCTTCCATCATCGGGATTTCTGAATCAGATTGTTCGGGAGCATCACTACCAACCTCTTTCGCATCAACCTCTTCTTTATCGTCACTGTCATTGCTTGAGTACTAGGGTTTGAAATCAGACATGGATTTTTCATGGCTAAGTTTAATTTTGAGGCATGGGATTCAATGAACTTTTAATGTCTCGCTTCGACTACAGCAACCTCATTGTTAGCGAACTGACATCCTCCTTGATGCACGCCAGATATTTCTTGAAATTTTCCATCCAACCCCTATGAGTACCTGAAACATCGATTTAGGAAAATGAAAAAAAATTAATTCATAATCAAGTGATAAAAATAATTAGTATGATAAATTGTGAACTGAAGAGACGTCTGATCTCGTAACCTTTGTTCCAATATCGAAACTGAATCATTTACTAAATAAAAGTAAAGGGTCAATTAATTGTAAAGGGCACAATAACAATGGAGAGGAATCAGACTGGCCATCAGAGATCGGAACTTTAGTTCCTAGCTCGGAACGTAGTTGGTATAGCATGCTCACCAACTTCACCAAAATTCTTCCGAGATCGTAAGTGTATCTTTTCATTTTATTTTCAAAGAACAGAAAAAGTTCCGGACCCGTATCTCCCTCGGTAACTATGGTCATCAATGAAATGCAATTTGGTTTTTAAGATAGTTAAAAAGTTACCAATTACCTTCCGAACAAAACAAAATTCTTACATCTTGACATGGCTATTATCCTTAAAGACTGCAATTAAAAGAAATAACTTTAAAAACATTAAAACTTGGAAATCCCATATTTTGAATGACAACCTTTTCATCAAACTTCACAACCCCCCACCATCAGAATTAACAAAACATTAAATTGAGCAAAAAAGAATAGAAAACTCTAAAAAGTTTGAAAAAGTATTTCATACATTACAATCTCCACATTTTTATCATCAAGTTCTAACTAATCTTCATCCTCGTTCGCCTCGTCCTCCATCATCGATATTTCTGAATCAGACTGTTTAGGAGCATCACCACCAGCCTCCTCCGCATCAACATCTTCCTTATCGTCAATGTCATTGCTTGATTATTAGGGATTGAAATCAGGCATGGAGTTGTTAATGCTTAATTTAATTTTGAGGCATATGGATTCAATGAACTTTGAATGTCTCGCTTTGGCTACAGCCACCTCATTGTTAGCGAACTGACATCCTCCTTGATGCACGCCAGATATTTATTGAAATTTTCCATCCAACCTCTTTGAGTACCTGCAACATCATATTTAGGAAAATGAAAAAAATAATTTATAATCCAGTGATAAAAATAATTAGCATGATAAATTATTAACTGAAGAGGCGTCATATCTCGTAACCTATTTTCCAATCTTGAAACTTAATCGATTACTAAATAAAATTAAAGGTGTCATTAATTGTAAAGGGCACAATTACAATGGAGTGGGATCAGATTGGCCATCGGATATTGAACATTAGTTCCTAGCTCGGAATATAGTTGGTATAGAATGGTCACCAACTTCACTGACATTCTTCTGAGCTCGTAAGTTTATCTTTTCATTTTATTTTCCAAGAACAAAAAAAGTTCCGGACTCGTAACTCCTTCGAAAACTATTGTCATCAATGAAATACACTTTGGTTTTTATTACAGTTAAAAACTTACTGATTACCTTCCGAACGAAAAATAATTTCTACAGCTTGACATGGCTATTATCCTAAAAGACCGCAATTAAAAGAAACAACTTTAAAAACATTAAAACTTGGAAATTCTATAATTTTAATGACAAATTTTTCATCAAACTTCAAAACCCCCCACCATCAGAATTAACAAAACATCAATGTGAGCATAAGAGCATAGAAAATTCTAAAAATCTTGCAAAATTGTTTCATGCATCACAATGTCCACATGCGTATCATCATGTTCTAACTAATCTTCTTCCTTGTTCACCTTGTCTTCCATCGTTGGGATTTCTGAATCAGACTATTCGAGAGTATCGCCACCGGCCTTCTCCGAATCAACCTCTTCCTCATCCTCACTGCCATCCCTTGAGTAATGGGGTTTGAAATTAAGCATAGAGTCATCATTTCTAAGTTCAATGTTGAGGCCTATGGATTCAACGAACTTCGAATGTCTCACGTCGGCTGCAGCCACCTCATTGTTAGCCGAACTAACATCATCCATGATGCACGCCAGATATTTCTTAAAGTTTTCCCTTCAACCCCTCCGAGTACCTGCAACATTGAATTTAAGAAAATGAAAAAAATTAATTTATAATCAAGTGATGAAAATTAATTAACATGATAAATTGTGTAAAAGGTCTTGCATTCAATTTACTTACGAGATGATGAACCCTCGAGCATGTCCAATGATGCCTCCCTTGATAGCTTAGCAGCTTTGGCGGTGTTCCCCAAAATTGACCGATACTCGTATCTATCATTATCTCCCAACAACAAATTCTTGTGATCCATACAAGCCTCGTCGTAGTAGTCCAAATGAAATGGCTTGTCAACAGGATCAACTTTTCATTTCTTAATCAACGTGGTAATCAAACCGACATATGAAGATCTTTCTTCTTCCCCGCAGCCACCTTAAGCATGTACATCAAGATTATAAACCTGTGATTTAGTGTAGCCCCCTTTACAATGTAGTAGAAAACCATCAAGTTCCCTATGGTTGGCTCACACGTATGACCACCCGACGGGAGGATATTCTGGAAGATCCACTCATACACTAACCTATGCTCAACACTTAACGCCCAACATCATAACCCTCGCCTTGTCCCGGCACATTCCCCGTACGATGAAAATATTTTTGCGCCATAGCGATTGGGCATAGAAGGATGGCCTCAGTAACACCTGGCCACTTTGCTGATGGAATATTTCAAATGGCCCCTTAACATCATCCGTTGTAAGTTTGCTAGGGTCAATGAACTTTCTACCTAGGTCATCATTTATGCTAATTTATAACGGGAATTGTTGCGCCATTTATCATTGTCAAGTCAGTGTTGTTCCTACTTTTGCCCAAATTTGCATAGAATTGCAATACTTAATCGAAATGCACAGGTTAATCTAATTTCAATAATTTATCAAATCCCGAGGGTTCCAAATATGAAATCAAATAACCTAGGCATAAAGGATCATCGTCCAAACTACGAAACACTTTAGGGTTACTTCATTTCCGACAATGGAAATCCACATGACTTCGTTCGACCACTTCATTGAAAAACAACTCAGAGTCCCCAATCTCCCGAGTAGGTTGATAACTTTGTGATGATGCGTTACCCGCTCCTCCACCGGCTCCTCGACACCTATACCTCGGCATTGTAGATTTAGATTTGGGAATTCTTAGAAAAGTGAAGGGGTTTTTTAGGGTTAAAGGATTAGGGGAATTTTGGGTTTGGGAAAATCGAACTGATTTGCCCGTTGTAAAAACAATTTTTAATACCAGGAGAAAGTTCCGAATTTGGAACAATCTCGTAGCCATTTATAGAAGGACAGATATTATTCCGAATCTAGAAACTAATCCGACTTGCATTCTGAGTTCAAAACTTCTAATAGGGCACAACTTCAAAAAATTATTGAAGGTAGTTTTGAAATGGGCATTTAATACCTATTTCCCATACCGCGAATTCCATCCCTTTCTTCTCTCTAAAACCACCCTCTCTTCTTCCATCATTCTTCTCAACAAAATTTCTTCACCCAATCATCTTCTACCTTCAAGACTACATAAAACCCGACACATTGTCATCTACACATCCAAATATATATATTTGTAGGAAAATAAGTTACTCAATGGGATAGGGTTTCCACTCCATGAGTTGGTGATAAAATTTCTCTTCCAAATGTATATTTTTTAGATTAAAAGGTAAACATTTCATCATTTCCTTCGTTCTATGACTAGAAATCAACCTAGGGTTTCAATATCTTGATATATATATATATATATATATATCCATGGTGTAAGTGTATTTTTAAAAGTATAAATGAATATGTTCTATATATAATAGATTGTCATTTATTATAAATGAAACACTAGTTTCTATTAATTAGTGGTTGATTGTGATGCACGTTGTTAGGTAGTATGATGTCCCGGAAGAGGACTTGTGAAGAACATGTACGTATAATAGGTGGAAATTCACAAAACTTAGGCATTGATGACGATGAAGATGAGGGGTCGGAGGCGGGAGGGATTGCTAGTAAACACATTATAGGACATTAGAAAGGAGAATATCTTGGAAAGAATTAACTTTGTTGATTTTCAACAAATTAGGAAAATGTTTCTCAGAGGAAAGAGCTTAATGGTCTAGTTGGGTAGGGAAGGTTGGTAAAACAAGGGTAGACATCCGGTATGATAATTGGTACGAGGTTCCGAAAGAATTTAAAGATGTCCTATGGACAAAATGCAAGGTAACTTCAATTCATTCTATGAATATAAATTATTTAATAACAAACCTAAATATATTATATCCTAAATAACCTTATAAATATTTAACTTGATGTCAATTCATGTGGATACCATTTGAGTTGATGCTCCGTATCTGGAGGATTTAAAGAAAAGGGCAATGGCCATGATGTCAAAGAGTTGTAGATAACAAAAATATACCTTATCTCGAGATTACATATTCTCAAGTAGGAAAAGAGATCACCAATGGTTGGTTTATAAAAATATACAACCCGAAAGTTGGGAAATCCACAAGAGACAAGGCTTGAAAAATGAGAAAAATGTGAGCCATATTAATTAAATATAATAATTTTTATTTTGACACATTATATTAATTTTATTTGAAAAACACTATTAGTTACAAATGTAGTACAAGGAATGAAAAGCAACGGATTGCAAAGGAAAAAAACCCTCATCATAAGAGTCATGGGAGATATGGATTAGCGGTTCTCGAGTTAATCAAGGAACGTTTTGAGCGGGATGTCCAACTTGCAATCAATAGAGAAATGACAGAGGAGGAGAAAAGAACGTATGTATTACCCATAAATGAGGAAGAAATCATTCGGTGTGATCTATTTCTCAGGAGTCGTCAAAACAGTAAAGTGGATACGATAAGGATCTCGAGCGAGAAATTGCCGAACGAGTGGTTAGCCCGTTCTATTTTTCCCTAATTACATATTATAAATTGTATTCTACAAAGTGCATAGGCTGGATTTATTTTTCTTGTTGACATATTATAAATTGTATCACATCTTACAAATTTCCTAACGTGTTCTCAATTGATTTTAAAAAAATCTTGCATAGGCTACATTAAATCGGGATCAGTTGGAAGGGAGATTCATTGCCACGGGTAAGCACAAAATCCTCTGTGAGGCGATAGATGAACCCGATCACACAGGGCATGCAAGAAGTGTTAGATCATTCTTATCACAAACAGATGCTTTCGGAATTCTTCGGTTCTACAATAGAGCTAAATCATCCCTAGTACATGTCTTGCTAAAGGAAGCGCTCCTACGAGACCAAAAAATTGAGCAAGAAGACATCTTGATCCGCAAGTTAATTGAGCACACCAGTCTTCCAGTACCAAAATATTTATCCGATTTAACATCGAGTTGGACTCCCCTATCTAGAGGCTCTCGCCACTCACCGAGAGATTTTGAGGTTAACCACAATCCTATTTTACTTCCACCCGGAGATGAAGTCAATCATGTTGACCTTGCCATCATGTTCGCTGGAAAAAATTCACATTATTTATTCTGTCATCTAAATTAATTACATCGACCTATGTTTGCAATAATTATTTGTTTATCGTTCTAGACGTCACATTTGTGTGAGTTGTACATTGATCATGCGGAAAAAGGTAGGCACATCCATGTTGCCAATGCTATTCTGCATGTGTTAATGCGACATCATCACTTCGTCCCAATTGGAGATGGGATATCTAGAGTCTCACTTGAGAAGCCATATGTCCTCAACGCCCTATTGCCTATTCCAGATGGCCACTACAAGCACGTGGGAATCACCGAAGGACTTTTTATCCTATGGTTTCATCGCCTAATTTATGTGGAACCTATAAAGGATCATCATTTGAAGGGAAAGACTAAAACGGAAACCAACAAAATTGACCAAACACCGAAGAAGGTTAAACCCACACTCACAAGGGGACAAGTTTTAAGGATTCACCACACTATGTTAGGGTCTTTTATGATTTGATGGGCGGACACCAAGTCAACTCAACCTACCTATTTTTGGGTAATGAATGCGTATTTGGTCAAAAAGGGAAATAATTGCCGCATGGAGTGACTTCAAAGACTTGTAGAGGTGTGACCAAGTCAATCAAACTGAAATGTCCATATAAGTATTGTAAGTTCTAACCCATTCTGCATTCAACGGTCAATTAACGTTTTCTCTTTTTTTTCAAAGGTACACATATTAATTTACTAACCAGAAAGATATGACTTGGATAGGGTATCTATGCCCGGTAATGACACAACAAATTGGAAAGACGGTCAAAGAGAGGATAAACTATATCCGCAAAAGTGTTGGTCGAACGGATAAAAAAATAATCGTTTCACCTTACATTGAAAGGTGATAGTGAAATTCAAATTTTCCTAAACTAACAAATTGTGTGGATATTTTTTTATGTATGACGTTCTTGTAGAGACCATTGGAGATTAATTTTTACTACCCCGGAGAAGAACCGCGTTTACTGGATGGATCCCCCTACATTATCAACCTCATGGGTCATTTATTAGGATTTTGGATGCATCCTTTGTTTCTCCCACCAAATCTAGTACGAAGGGTTTGGAAATAGTTGAGATCAAGGTGTGATTTTTTTCTTATGTTGCGAATTACTTTTCATTGTGAAATTTAGAAGTTTTCCTATAATTAATAAATTCTTTTATTACTTAGTACAAGAAACAAGTGAATAATTGGGAGTGCGGGTACTACATAATGTCATATGCGGCGGAGTATCTTCAACAAATCCGTATGGATTATCTTCAAATCGACGCCGTAAGATTCACACCCATTCTTGTTTCATTTTTTCCATACTATAACTTCATTTATTGGTATATTACACATATTATTAACATTCCCAAATTCACATAATTTCAAAAATGATCAGAAGCCGTATTCGCAAACTGATATCAACATGGCAAGAAATTGCTTGGCTCAGTACATTTTCAACGCCCGTTCCGCTTCTATTGGAAATCCAAACGTAGCGGTGGTATGAGTAGTTGATATATATAATGAAATTTCCATTGGTATAGAATTTGATACATTTCTATTCCTATCGATAGGTTGTTAATTCCCTAGCGTAGTCTATAGATTATTTTATAGAAATTACATGTTTTTTTGTGTATCTTTTCCTAGTATATGAGGCTTCCATGTAACTGGATTCTATTGTAAAATCACATTTTGACCATATATTCCAAAAGAGGTTCCGATCTTGGAAGACAATTCTCATCTTCTTTAATTTTTATCAAGTTCAGATTTCTTGTTACGAGCTCGGAAGACAAGATCTGAAACTTGCTCTGAGTCCGAAAGCAATTATCACGCATTAATATATAGATTGGGATCAGATATTCCATCCAAATAAAAAACAACTAACCCTGACCAGAGCCTTGTTTCGAGTTCAGAAGTACAAGAGGTTCCGAATTCGTAACAAATCACACGATCAACAGTTTACACCTTGTTCCGAGTCTGAAACATATGTCAGGGTCTGATGACTAGCTGCCTGTTCCGAGTCTGGAACTAATAGACAATGCCGAGTTCATAACATACTTCATTGTCCGACGACTAGCAGCCCCTTCCGATCACGAAACAAATCAAAGGCGGTTCCACCGCCACGTTAGAAGACAGTTCTGAACCGCCTTTCATTGATACGTTAGAAGGTGGTTCCAGGAACCTCCTTTGATCTTCATCAATCAAATACATGACCAGAAAAGTCACCCCCCAAAGTGACTTCTCTAGTTCAAAGAAATCGCCTTTAATAGAGGCTCCTCCACTAGTGATGGTGCATAATTAGTTAGTCGCGAAAATATGAAAAAAGATAAAAATTATTTTTACTCTAATTTGATTTAATTTTGTTTTGCTATCTTCAATAAAATATTTTACACAAAGAGAGTTTATTTTTTTTATTGTTATCAATTTGATACTTGATACTTGATTTTCACTTCTTTTTTTAGTTTTTATGTTGACGCTGTAACAAAATTAAATTATAAAAATAATAAAACATAATATCACAAATTAAAGTATTATGTAAGAGTCTTGATCATAGCTAATTACTAATAATTAATTGTTACCCTCGATCATATATTTATCGAGTTTCAATATAAGCGAAAAGAATTATTGACAATTAATAGTATCTAAAAATCAAAAAATATATAATCTTATAAAAAACATTAATCTTCTAACTTTTTAACTTTGTTTCTTCAATCAGTATATAAGGCATAAATTTTTTGTACAACCGTTTTTTTAAAATCATTAAAATAGCATCAAAATAATTAAAAGATATTAGTTAATTTTATTTATTTATAGTTTATTTTTAATTAATATTGGAAGAAAGATATTAATAAAGAAATGCCAAACATGTGAGTTTAAAATAACATAAAAATTAATTTGTTTAATAGTTGTAAGTTTTTCAAAATAGAAGGGAAAGTGTAATTTAACTTTTGGAGGGAAGTTGAAAGCATGTGAACGTTAAATCAAATTTAATGAAAGATAGGTTGTTTTTGTATCATTTATAAAAAAAATATTTTTTGTACATTATCTAGGTAGTATTAGTTAATGTTGTTTCATCAAATGCCCAACCACTACACAATTTTCTACTAATCATGTTAACGAGTGCCCGATAGAAAAGAGAAAAACTCATATAAAACCGTTTCACCATAATTTATAGTTAGACAATGTGCAATGTAAAGTTTTAGAAATTACATAAAGTACTTCATGTCATCTCTCATCTTTAAATAATTGTATTTAAACCTTTCGTCTCACCACATGATTAGGTAAGACCGTTTTATCCAAGTTTTTGTCGATAGAAAAACCCTTACGTTCTTTTGGGAACCTCATGTTACCCCAGGGTAATTACTAAAAAATATGGAAGAAAAAAGAAAGTCAAGCATGGAAAATGTAAGGATATAAAGGGAATGATTGGTAGAGTTGTGTTTATGAGGCTTAGACCTTGTTCTCTATAACATATCTGAACTAATCAATTCTAATCTTTTCTGACCTAATTTGATCTAAACTTATTTGATTTGAACTAAAAATAAGTGTATTGAAATTGTAATGTATGATCAAATTAAGGTAAATTTTACCAAATTAAATTAAAGCTTGAATGAAATGTAAATAAACTCTAAGATCTAGAGAATAGGGTCT
This sequence comes from Rubia tinctorum, assembly GCA_032355605.1. Classification (NCBI taxonomy): domain Eukaryota; kingdom Viridiplantae; phylum Streptophyta; class Magnoliopsida; order Gentianales; family Rubiaceae; genus Rubia; species Rubia tinctorum. The sequence continues at coordinate 13,897 of JAULKM010158776.1, forward strand.
TTTTTAAATTTATTTTAAAAGTGTGAAGAGATTAGATTTTGTTTTTCTTAAAAAAATATTTTTCACTTTTAAAATTTACCAAACAGCAAAAAATAGTCGATTTATAAGCAAAACTTTTATAAGTCTCGACAAGATGCATCAAAAATGTGTCTGGGTGAACAAAAATCAGGCAATACAATACACGTTTTCAAATTTCAGAAAAGTTGTGCTGTCGTCCACGGCACACATAAATGAAATATAGCTTACCCCTCTGAATGGGAACTTCTAACACATAATTTTATTTTGACAAATTCTTGTGCAGGATTATCTCATGGCGAGACTAAGAATTTATGTGTAATGTTATGAACTTTAATTAGAGATGAGATTTCAAATATAATTTAAGAAAGTGTGGGAGAGTAATGAATGATATGGGTGTAAATACTACTTTTTGAAGGTGATGGACATAAATAAATGGGAAATTAATGATTCCGGGTCATAAGAAATTCACGGGTCAAAAATTTGGGTCGAAGAAATTCGTTGATCCTTTTTGTCTCTCATTTTCGCACCATGCGCGGATTTTTACTACCAGACTTAATGTTTCATTTTCACTACTTAATATTTCAACCAAATTTTGCGATGTTTTTAGAATTCATTTTTTTCACTAGTGTGTTTTAAGGTTGTGTCGATCTTTTATTGTAAATCTTGTGTTTAGATGTTAAATTTTTGACACTTTATACATATTGATACTAGTTAGTGACATTTTATTATCTTAAATTTTGATTTTTAATTTATACTTTCATTTTAATTGATGTGTTAGTTTTTCAGCGGTCTTTTAAAAATTGATTTTGATATTTCTTTTTTTATAAATATTATATTCTTATTTAGTGTATCCTTGATGTTTCAATTGTCTGAAATGATTTTTAATTTTTTAGTATTGATGCTTTATTTTTGTTGATATTAGTGATGCATTTTGTTCCACGCTTTGATTCTTTAAAATTCATGTGTGTTTTTTTTTACGTTTCAATATTTAAATTTGATGTGTTTTTCTTTATTTTTTCTAGATGTTCAACTATATCTATTTAATTTTTAACATGAGATTTTATTTGATATTTAAATATTTTAATTTAATGTGTATTTTAATATTTTCCTTTAATGATTCTTTATTTTAGCTTGATGTGTATTTTTTTAGTGTATCATTTGATAACTATTTTGATGTGTAACTTTTGCATTTCAATTTGATGTTTAAACATTATAATTTGATGTTTTATATTTAGTTTTTTTATTTGACATTTTTTTTATTTGATGTTTAACTAATTTTAATTTGATGTGTATGTTTAGTATTTTTATTTGATGTTTAAACATTCTAATTTGATGTTTATTTAGTATTTTTATTTGATGTTTAAACATTCTAATTTGATGTTTATGTTTAGTATTTTTATTTGATTTTTAAAAATTCTAATTTGATGTTTATGTTTAGTAGTTTTTATTTAATTTTTTACTATTTTATTTTGCATGTATAACATTTATATGATATTTTTCATTTTAATTTAGTATTTTTATTTGAGTTCGTCTCTTGAAAGACGGTTTTTCCATAAGTTAAGCAAAGACTAAGGTTTAAACTGTAAATTTGAAGAAATCAAAATAAAATTTTCGGGTTGTATTAATCGTGTCATAAACCTATCACTCATACATGTTGCATAATAAATTTTAATATTGTAACTTAAATCTTTTACCTTTCTATAATTTCAATTCACCCCGTCTTTCCATATGTCTATGGAAAGGCCGTCTTTCCAAGAACTTTATTTTTTATTTTATAATTGATTAATTTAATTGAATATTTAATTATTTCATATTTTAATACTTTAATTTTTAATTTAATTTACTAAAGGGCTGAAAATGTGTGAAGTGATGGATTGGGCTTCCATTCAGGCTTCACCAACCTCTACGTACCCATCCCAGATATGTGGTCATTTTCACCAACCTCTTTCCCTAACCTCTAGCCAACGCATGAATTGACAGGAACCGATGCTAATCAAAAATCGATTGGGATGAAGGTCAGAGAAGGTAGTGGAATGGAGAAACGAGCCAAAATTAAAATTATATTTCTCCGGAATAAACGTCGAAGCAGAGAAACCAAACGTGAAAGTCCGAGCAGTGAAAATTGGCCGGAGAAATTGGATGAAGGCAGCGGGAACTGGTGCGGAGGAAAACCACCGCTAGAGCAGCGGTATTTGCCAGGAGAAGGTGGCGGAAACCACTGTGATTTACAGCTCCGGAAATTTAACAATGGTGATGGTTGGTTCTGGTTTCCAATATGGGTGATTAGTATTTTTGTGTAATTGCAACTTCAGCCCCTGAGTTTCAGTAATCTTTTCAACATCGACCCCAAAAATAATGATACCATATTTTGACCTCAAAATTTAACCAGCTCCGATTTTATGATTCCACTATTTATTTAGTCCCCGGTCTTATAGAAAGACAGTCCGCAGGAGACTGACTCTTTTATTTTACTTTTGATCATTCTAACACATAATTCAGCTGTTAAGATTCAAAACAAAAAGCAGCCTGGCTGACAGGTGAAATTGGCAACAAAACAATTCACAAGACTTCTAGCAATCAAAATATAAGCACGCCTATAAATAACAACCAAACAAAAAAAGGGTAAAAGGAAAGAGAGAACGGGACATAGGGATGGGGCTGGGTGGGTGCAAGAAC
>JAULKM010158785.1:0-16590 GCA_032355605.1 Rubia tinctorum
CCCAAATTGAGGCTTTCATACAAAGAGTAAGGAATCACATTTATTGATGCACCTAGATCAAGCATGGCTTTTTCAAATTGTGTGGTTCCTATCATGCAAGGGATTGTGAACATGCCGGGATCGCTACACTTAGGAGCTGGCGCAGCCCATTGACTGAAACACTTTTTCCTAAGTGGAACGGTGCAGCCTGTGTCATTTTTCACATCCCGTGGGATCGTCCTTGCATTTGGGACTTGAAACGGATATGGAACGTGTGAAACAGTGTGGTACACATCTATACTTAGCCACTAGAGAAAATTTGAAGACACTGGTCGGCCAGTGCGACACGGTCTGTGTCAAGGGGGTGACACAGCCCATGCTGGCAGGCAGAGGCCGTGCTAGCCACCCCTGGCATGGGCCGTGCTAGGTGGTTTGGCCACGTGTTGGCTGCTTCGTGCCGTCGAGTTCGCCATCCAATTAGAGTCAACTTTATCTTTTAATCTTTTCGAACTCTGACTATGCTTTTCCAACTCAATTCCATCTACTACCACACATTTTAGTCTGTGGCCTTCTTCCTATTAACATCCTCGCAAATTTCCTTCAATAACTTCTACCATTCATTTGAATGCCCTTCAAATATCTTCTACCACTCTCGCAGATGGCCTTCTACAAAATGATGTCAAAATGCTCACGAGCAACCTAATAATAAGCTTACAAAAGAAATATATGTGCTCGTGAATACATAGTGTTCATTAGATTCAATTAAGTCTACAAAACTCGAGATTCAGATAATAAAACCAATAATGGTCATCTTAACCCGTTGTCGTGCAAACCTAAATGGAACTTGCAATCAACCAAACTTAACGAAAATGTCATATTCATTGGTTAATGCATGCATTAAGGGACAGATCAGGGTTTCTAATAACTTAGGATATCATAGAAATAGCAATTTTCTTAGCTCATCTATAAGTTTTCGTGTGCTTTCTGGCATTTATTGACTTGTTGTGGGGTGGCAATGACTGTATTGCTTATATTATAATGGGGTTGGCCTTAATTCCATTTGATTATACTTTGAAACCTAGGAATATTTCCTATTCTTGCTCTAATGGTTCACTTTTATGGATTTAGCTTCATTCCAATGGAATGGAGTATGATCAGTGTTTCCTCCATTACCTTTAAGAATTACTCAAGACGTATGCTTTTGATGACTATGCAATCTACATAGATTTCTATGTTGCGTCAAAATTGGTAAGAGAATGACTTGTCGACTATCCACTCGTAGGTGGCTATCGAGTTCTTTATTCTAGAAGGCATTTATCATAGCAGATTGATTGAAACTTTGTGATGATTTTTTTCTGTGTCTTCCAAGTTAATCCAGATTCGGTGGTACCCTTTGTACTCGTCAAGGAATGTTATGGGTTCATATCCGGAGATAGAATCGACGAGTTGGTCAATTTTAAGAAAGGGGTAGCAGTTCTTCAGATAGTAACTATTGAAATTTCTGTTATCAATGCACATTCACCATAATGCGTCAGCTTTCCTTACCATAACAAGGTAAGATAACCAGGATAGGTATACAATGTGTCTAAGTATGCATGCTTGTACGAGTGTTTTTACCTCATTTTCTATGGCCTTATATCTATCATATGCGAATATCATTTTCTTTTGGCGGGTCATCTTAGTTTATGAATATATATTGAGTCGGTGTGTGGCGATGGAGAGGTCAAAGTCTCCCATATCTTGTAGTGACAATAAAGTCATGGTACTTTTTGAGTGTTGATATCACATTTTCCATGACTTGTTCTTAATGCTTCTTCCCGTTCTTGACTTCTTTGGAATCACCATGCTCGTCTAATTGGACTAACTCAGTGTCTTTGCCTTGATCACCTCCCCCCACTAGTAAAAATTATCACTGGTTCCCTTTAGCTAATTGAGTGGGCCGTCGTTTGTGATTTTTGTAGTGTAGCAAGCTTCATCTCAGTGACTATACACTGCCTTGCTACCCGTTCGTCTGCACTGACAGTTTCTATTCCTATTGTGTGAGGAATTTGATGAAAAGAAGGTAAGGTGATCACTAGATGCTTTAGAGGCATTCATAAATGGTTTGGCCATGATTGTATTGAACGGGCTTGGTACATCCATCACCAGAATTCACAAAGGACCGTACACTTTTTTCTTGTTGACCAATAATGAAGGGGATTGTTATGATATCGAGAGGCTATTCAGTCTTTCATATGAAACCGATTATGGTTGATGTTGACTTCTTGAGGTCCGCCATCTCGAATCCAAGCTTGTTGAAGCAGTAAAAAAATATTTCCACCGAGCTTTCACCATCTATGAAAACCTGGTGTACTCTGGCATTCCCTATTTTCTCCATTATGACTACAGGTTCGTTATGCAGTGATGCATTTAGGACTGCGTCTTCCTCGTTTAACGTTATTGCCTCTTTTGGTAGCGTTCTATTCTCGAAGAGCTTTTGCGGGTTAGGTACCATGCTTGCGCCTTTGAAACATTGTTAAACATATGGGCCCTGTTGATACGTGAATAAAAAATATCACTTTGTCTAGAATGCTTTCATCTATATGCTCTACAAGTTAGTTATGTTCCTTTTTGTATTGTATGAGTCGTCCTTGGCAACACAATTCTTCTATTTTTCTCGTAAGATTGTTGTAGTTATTTGTGTCATAGTTATGATCCCTGTGAAAATTTCAGTAGTAATCTTTGGATCTTTTGACAGCCAGAGCTTTCACTAGGATGGGTTCTCCAAACATCTCCTTGTGGTGGTTCCAAAATTTTCTCCTGGATTTGGTCAGGTGTGTCTCGGGGAAGGGTGAGTTGTTTGTCATTAGTTATCTTCCTCTTGTGAGTGGGGTGCCTCTCCCTTTTTTGATTGCTTCCCTTCGCTGGGAGTTTTCTCCAACTCCTTTTCTCCTCGTTCATTTTCCATCCTTTCCTTCTTTGCTGTTTTGATGCGGATGAGTTTTTCCTTTGCTTTCTTGAGGTTTCTCAGGTAGTCTAGCATGTCCCATGTGATCATTCATTGAATTCTCCTATTCTCATCTACCATTCATGAATACTCTTAACAATATCCGATGTGTAGGGTCTTTGAGATCTAGGTTGCCTTTCACAAAGCGATCGTGATTTTGTGCGATGCTTTGTTGCGTGATGTTCCTTAGGTGCGTGAATGTCTTTGTGAACTTATATTTTTGTTAAAAGCTTCCCATAAATTGATCCTCCTGTTGGGCCCAACACCGCGTGCTTCACCTTGGGTGGGCTTTCGTGCAAGATTATCGCGGTTCTTGCGAGAAAGATAAGAAAATATTTGCATACCAGTTGAATTGGTGTATCGCGGAACTCCAAGCTAGTTCGATAGGAATGTAGGAGCTTATAATACGCACTAAAAGAATGCATGCAACAAATAATTTAAAAATTGTATATTATAACATCAATCTCACACAAATGCACAACTTTACTGCAACATGATACCTTATAACATGCATTATTTTATTAAACAAATGCAATTTCTAATTCAACAACAACTAAAAATTAAGATCACAAACTCACCCAAAATGGGCAAAAATATTCAAAAACCAAAGATTTAACAATCCAGACGAACTCTCGGGTTTAGCTACAACATTTATTCTCCTTTGACAAGAATTTCTAACACGCGTAGGATCACCTTCTCTATAAGAACCCTGTTTGGTCATGACCATAACCTAAGCATGAAATAAATTAAAAGGCATTAAAAACCCATACAATTGGTCAATTTTTAATGAAAGAAACGTACAATTAGCCTCAATTTGGCAACACCGAGAATCAAATTGCCGACATCGAATTTGAAACGACGGTTACAGGGACAAAATGCAAAAGAAAACATGCCCAATTGCAGAGGAAAAAAATGCGGGGAACGCCGGTAAAAATGGTGAAGAACAATGGCGTGAAGACGGTGGCGAAGTGGTGGGAGGATGGTAGGCGAAGTTGCAGAGAAAACGAGGGCAGATAAAACAAGAAAGCGAAATTACTAAATATGAAAAATATTTTTTTTTGTTATTCATATTAAGTCCTATGTTTCAGTTAATTTTAAAAAATCTCATTTTATAATCAAGTTTCACATGCATTTATTTGTCTTTAAAAAGGTGCTCAGACTTTTACTAATAAGTAATTACCCAAAATATATAATTCGCTCCTAAAATATGTTTAAAAATTAAAAGAAGGGGAAAGAATGGTCTATATACTTCAACTTTGAATCCCATGATTAAATTAAGGGCTAGAAGTTGATTTGGTATGGTTACCATCACTTTTTACTTATTCCACGTGTAATACCAACAATGTCGGTATATTTTTAATAAGGGCTATGAAGCTTTCAAAATTTCAATACGCATAAACATTATTTTGGAGACTTTTACGACACCCGCAGGTTTTGAACCTTGAAGGTAATACAAATACAACCAATTACACGCCAAAATATGATCCTGGTAAGTCCCAAGGTGTCGGAAAAAGTATTCCACGGTAACCATGACCAAATATGAGTTAGGTCTTGGTTTTTCAATACTGAAGTATAGGGAACAGTGCAAAAATGACCCTATAAAATTGAGAAAATGTAGGAATGACCTTGTAAAATCTAAAAGTGCAAAACTAACCCTAAATGTTTGTAAAATAGTGCAATTGTACCCAAATTGCACTATTCCAACATTGAACGAACAGATTCAGGCATTGACCATTTATAAAAAGACAAAAATACCCCCATTGTTAATACAAAAAAATTGAATGACATAAATACCCCCCTAAAGCTCTTATTCTTCATCTTTAAAACTGCTGCCACTAGCTTCACCACCACCACGCCACTAGCTTCCTCGCCGCCACCGCCTACCCAGAACCACCGCTACCCAAATCCACCCACCGTCGGATCCAGCTACTCAGCCCCTTACACCACCCCTTACACAACCCATTATTCACCAAAACAATCAAAATCATCATTGATTCAGTAATTAAACAACACAACACATCAACAAACATGGCTATAAAACTAGAATTGAACATGTTCAAATTGAACAAACATGGACTACATTCACGGACCCAATCGAGAATGACCTCGGAGCTTCCAGCAATGCGTAATCGACTGAAAGTCAATGTTGTGCGGCGAAGCTTGGTAAGGGCGAGGAAGCGCCTGCATTTGGGATGGTTGATGAACCACTAAGTCGACACCAGTGACCTAACCCAGTGGAGATGGATCCACTTCACGCCCAGTGGTGGAGTGAGATCAAGATCTGATCCCTCTGCCGCCTCACCACCGTTACCCTCTACGCTCCGCCGCGCCTCCTCTTCCCCGCCACCAGAAGCCCCGCCCCACACGCTCTTCCGCTTAGCCTCCGCCGCTTGCCCAGAACCACCGTCACCAGCCACTGGCGCCGCCACCATTCCTCCTTCTGAAACCCAACCAACACATATCCACCGCACACCTTCTCTCCCCTGCCACCACTCAACCCTAGCCCCGCAATGAATGTCCACAAAGATCTGCCCAGCTTTACTCCAACAACACCGTCCAGCTTGCCACCTCAACCGGTGAATACACAACCACCACCTCAACACCCGTGCGTCATCTCAATCGCGTCACTGATTCATCCACTCAGCCGAGGCGCTACCGAAATCTCCCGAAGAAAGGGCGGTTTTGGGCGGGCTTGGGGGAAAGGAAAAAATTGGGTGGAGGGGCGGAAGAAATTGGGTGGAGGAAGAAGAAATAATGGTAGAAATTGTAAAAGGAAGAAAGAAAGGACGGTAAAACTGTCTTTTACAATTTTTAACTTTTTCGCCAAAAGGTTAAAATGGTCTTTTCCACGATTTCCGACAAATTTGACTGTTGACATTTTGGTCAAAGAAATACAGGGTTATTTATGCACTTTCACATTTTTGAAAGGTCATTCCTGCGCTTTCGACTAAAACATAGGGTTAAAAACACTCTTTTCTCTAAATTATATTAAACTGAAATAAAATTGATTATAATATAATGTAAAAATAAATTAAATAGTCTTATTTCAAAATATTAATTACAAATGGATTGAAAAGAAAAGGCATTAATGAAATGTAAACTTTTGGGAATGACCATCTTTCCGCAGACATATGTAAAGATGGAGTTGAATTATGATTATAGAAAAGCAAAATGTTTTAGTTGCAATATGACCCAATTAAAATTTTGTTAAACAACATGTAATAGTCATAAGTTTATGACTCAATTAGTGCAATCTAATAATTTTATCTCAATTATTTGTAATTAATTTAAATCTAAATTTTTTCGTAACTTATAAAATAGCTTATTTCAAGAGATGGAATGAAAATGGTTGAAGATTCGAAAAGAATAACAAAAAGATAAGGAGTGTGGAAATTGGTTACCTAGGTTGCTTTCTAGGCTTTGGTACTAGTACATGTGTTCATGTGGACATTCTTATCTTGTTCCCCAACATGCTCACATTCTACTCTAATCATGTTAATTTGTTCCTAAGCAAGAATACGATGAGAAGTGCCTGCACTTTGGCACACGTGCCCGTCTTTTCGAAGAGATGTGCTTGCTATGGATATTAGCTTTAATTAAAGTTGACTTATTTTGATAATAGGAGGAAATTAATTTTTAATTTTTAATTTTTCTAAAAATAAGAAACTATTTTAAATTAAATTATTATTTTTCATTTTACCAAACACTATAAAGTTTTTTATTTATAATCTAAACAGCTTATAAGCTCTACCCAATAGAGGTATAGTGTCTCTGTTTATTTTCAAAAGTTTCTATTTTGAGAAAAATGATTTTATAACCATACCTAGGCCATATCCATTTAAGCTGAAACGGTGTTGGTAGTATGAATGTAAACGAATACAAAAATGAGTCGAAATGAAATTTGGTAATGTATACTTTCATAATTTAAAATACATATTAATAATTTAAATAGAATTTATCTAAAAGGGATAATTATTTGCTTATTTCAATTATTTACCTTGTAGTTTTTACCGTATTCAATTCTAGTAAAATTCATAATTAAACTTTTAACACTCAAGTGAAACTTAATTAATGATTTTAATAAGTGTTATATCAGCACATTCGTAAAATATGTAGGATTATATAAGCACATATTATAAAAGAAAAACCCATCAACATTAAAACCCTATGTATAATTACAAAACTAAATAACAACTACGCATAGAACACCAAAGGTCATCCAATCATCAATCTGAACTAAACTCAACAAAATAAACAAAATATCATCAAAATCCTTATATTTTATACCATATATATGCAGCATATCTCTATTCGTGTGACGATAAGAAAAAGAAAATCAAAGAATAAAACTCAATACCGCATTAATCTAGTGAATTAAGGGAAATTTTGTATGAACATACCATTTTTGAATGGTTCCCACACCTCTACTTCATTATTCGATGCTTCAAGCTCGCCAACGCTCTTTCTTTACCACTAGAATCACACTTTGGAACATCAGCAATAGGTAAAGAGATTGAAATGGCGGTTGCGTGTGGTTAGCGTTGATTTTAGACTACTCTGACACTTTTTTATAGCATGTTCTGATATAACCCTACATTTTATATGAATGTGCTGATATAACCCTATAAGTTTTAGAAAAATGCTGATTTTACCCAATCAGTTTTCATAATGTGCTAATATACCCCTACCCATTATGGTGGCTGTTCGGTGACAGTCTGGGGGCGGTCCGAACATAATATTTGGTTATTAATGATGATAAGGGCAATACCATCATTTCCTATCTTTTTGTTTAATTTTTTCAAAAGGACAAAAATATTTTTTCACGAAATTCCGGCTAAAGATTGCTGGAAAAGGTTATATTTGCACTTTCACTTATTATCTAAGGTTATATTTGCACTTTTAATTATCAGAAGGTTAAATGTGCACTTATGTGAATTATATATGTTTATATATGTACTTTTCTCTTTTCTCTTTCTTAGTTCAATCATGTTTTCCTTCTCCGCTAGGGTTAAAAACCGCCACATTTAATTCTTGCACCTCATCGCCTCCTTTTACTAATACTCTCTCTATCACACACAAACTCACACAACTTCTCTTTATTATTTTATTTGCAGCGTTCTACGGTGGCGATAATCTAATCAGTAAAAATGGCCACTCTTCAGATTTTGAGAAAGGCCTACGATGCCCTGAAGGACCAGACAAAAGTAGGACGGGCGCACGTCAACAACGATTTCAAAGTTGGTCCCCCCTGCAAAATTTTGGAAGGCATAGTTCGAAGCTTACTAAATTGGGGGGTTTCTTATTTGCAGTTTTTGATGGGGTGCAAGAATTGGTGTGGCGATTGTGAAGGCTACTAATCACATGGGGCACCAATAGGGTTCTTGGTGGTGGGGGACTGGGCGTCAGGGGTGGGGCTCTGGTAGGGTGGTTGTGGCTCTTGGGTTCCCGTCGCCGTTTCTCTTTCTCTTTATCTGTGGCAGGGGCTAGACGTCAGGGATTGTGGCTGGAATAGGAGTGGTGTTGGTGGGGAGTGTTAGAGGGGGCGGGGGCGGGATGGGCGAAGAAATGGCGTGAGGGTTTGAATGTGGGGTTGGAAACGGCAACGGGTGGAAGTGGACTGGTGGCGGGGATGATCGTAGGGGGTAGGGCTAGCTGGATGGGCTAGAATGCGAGATGTGGGGATGGCTGGAACAACTTTCTGACAAAGATAAAGTAGAATGTGGGGCGGCGGAAACCTGGTAGTGGTGGTGGTGGTAGCCTGAGGTAAAAAATTTCCACACTTTTAGGTTTAAGGCCAAAAGGAATTTTAGTCATTTTACTGCGGTTAATACTGGTCAACACCAGAAATGATGTGTTGGGGTTATATTGTCACTTACGTTAACTAGTTAGAGTTATTTTTGCACTAAAAATTATCTGAGAGTTATATTGGCATTTACTCAAGTAGGTAGGATTATGTTGGTATATATCTCTTCTATTTTTATAGGGTTTAATTCCTTTTCTACTGAGCTCGATGTGAGAAGGGAGGTGATTTTTAGACTTATCTATCATTTTATGCCTAAATCAATGTTTTGTATTACACAATTTGTTCATCAATTATTCACATTCAGGCATAAAATTGATATTATCAAAGAGAGAAGTGCTAACCTCACAATGGGTGAGAATTCTGAATGACTCCTTGCAATGGTCTTTGTCTTGATTATTTCTCATCCCATCAAAAAGAGGAGGTGGTAAAGCTTCATCATCAATTGGTTTCCTTCTTCCCACCAATTGATTCACCATCCCTATTATCTCGCTCACTTTCCCCTCAACTTTCTCAACATTCGAGGGGAGTTGATATCCAAAATCTCTTATGCAGCCAAATACTTGGTTACTAGCTTTACCAAGATTGGTTAAGGCTCCAAGTATTTCTTCACAAGCAGACTTGGGTGTGTATCCCATGACTGAACCGGGTGAGTCAAGGCATGATCTCCATGGTTGTTCCCATGCTCTTGCAATACAGCAAGTTCCATTTCTCTCCCATAATCACTCAACCAAGAGCAAGTCTTTGTAGGGTTATTTTAATGACACACCCTACAAAGCCTCATATGTTGAACACTCTCTCCCAACATCTTCTTTTTCAAAAAACAAAGAGAACAAAAAATTCAAAATCGCAGTGTAAGGGTTCTCAGTTTGCACCAAGAACTCAAGCAATGACTTTTCTAGAAAATAAAAGAAAATGAAAGAACAACAGTAATTACACAACTAACATGCTATGCAAGTCAATTACTAGAAGGATAAACAAACATCCCCGGCAATGGTGCAAAAATTTTGACCCGTCCCCTCTCTGCGCCACTTTAATAAACCACGGGAGATTCACTAATTGAACTGAGAGGAGGCTAAGTGAGGTCAAAGATAGATATTTATATTGTTCGTCCCATTCCAACTACTATGCTACCAATATTTGTAGATAGTGGAAAGCATCGGGATTGTCCAGAGAGATGTTATGAATATAATAATCAACTACTCACTGCCGCGATTAGTTCATCAATCGTATCACGTGTTAGGAATCATCAGTGTTTGTAAAACAAGCACTAGGGGGTACTAAAACTACTAGCATGCAATTCAACGAAAAATAAACTATATAAACCAGCACCTAGGGAATATTTTTGTAACAAGTTTAATGTTGTTTCGATCCTCGATATCATCACATATATGAACTATAAACCTATTCTAGTGGCTTTGACATGTGGTGTGGTCGATAGTCAACACTTCCCATATCTGTCACATAGGGTGCGCATGAAATCTTCCATCGACAACGCGTCTGTAATAATGAGAGTGCAACAATGGCCCAGCCTACTATGAAGATCTGAATCTTCCCCATGCTATTATGTCTCGGGCACTACACCATGAATGCTTCTCCCTAGGATTACAAAGGAAAATGGGATAAAACACCCTATTGATGGCTCTAGAATTGTAAGGCTAACCCTAGTTTGCTACTTTAGCGATCTCTACCCGTAACCCTTCAGACCAACTCACCATCTTACTAGTGCATGATAGATTGTAACATTGACTTGGCAACCCACGTGCACAGACCCACGCTGTTCCGGACTATCGTTACCCCAAGTGTATCTAGATTTCTTTCCCTGGGAGGGGTAACAATAATTGCACCAACATGAAAGTAGACTACAATGTATGCTAACTTAGTGTGAAAATCATGCAATTAGTAAGAACATGAAGAACAAGCCAACATAAAAATCACAAAACACATAGAAATAGAAATAGGTAAACCTAAGAAATCTCACAAAATAAGAATTATTACATGAATACAAATATAATCCCCGAGTTTATTAGCTACTCCCTAAGTATTGAATCCAAGTATTTCATTAGATTCAACACTTTTGGGCAAAATAAAAATAAAGAGAAGAATGGAAAAGAACCTAGAGAGAAGAAAGAGTATTTTTTCTCTCTAGCCTACTCTTGAAGATATAAAAATGGTCATTAACTTAACCATTGTAGACAAAGGTTCATATAGATAGTAATAGGGGATTGGGCCTTGAAAAGGGCCCAATATGGCCAAAAAACCTAGCAGCCGCAATGTGCACAACCACTGGTAAATGGTACGGTCCGTGCAGGTTCCTACAAAACGAGTCGTGCACCAAGCAGCCTTGTGTGAAGCTGGGCACGCGGATTAACACGGCCCGTACAGCCTCAGGCAAGGTAGCTCACACGCACCTGCACGGGTTGTGGGCTGGTGCTTGATCTGAAACTTCTGATTTGGGCACCTCGTGTGGTTTAGCACAGCCCGTCGCTCGGAAGATTTTTTTGCTCTAAAATTTTGTGCGACCGGTGCTATTTTTCACGCCCCGTGGGTTGGTCTTCACTTTTGAGAATTGCAACTGTACGGGTTCGTGCAAAATGGGATATTTCGCGCCCATACTTAGCAATTTTGGAGTGATTTTGAGGCACTGGTGTATTGACAAGCATGAAGGTGCATGGTCCATGTAAAGGCCTTTGCATGACCCATGCGTAATTTTCAAAGGCTAGGCTAGCCATTTGCATGGACTGTGCATAACTGGTGTAAGCTCCGTGCACAGATTATCCCACCCGGTTGGCCGGTCGACCTGCTAATTTGTTTGTATCGCTACGGATGAACCTTTGATCAGATTTGAGAGTTCTTGTAGTTGATTTTATAGTAATCGAGAATACAAATCCAACTTTGCTATACATAAAGGCTAATTCTTCTCGGATCATTCCTAGAACTCCGTGTAACTCTCAGATTACAATTCCTTCTCTTTTTTGTCTTTCGTTCTTGGCCTTCTTGAACTTAAAATCCTCCTTTCAAAGATTAATTCCATCTAATACCATGCTTTTGATTCCTTGGCTTTCAATCAACTAGCATTATCACAAATAGACTTCGATATCTTCTACCATCCTTGCAAATGGCCTTCAAATATATTCTGCCGGCCTCGCGGATGACCTTCTACAAAATGATGATGAAAAAGTAATCACGAGCAACCCTCTTTTAAATTCAGAAAGGAGCAACTTAGGTTAGCACCGCCCGTGCCAAGGGTGGCTAGTACATGCCATGTAAGAAAACACAGGCTGTGCAACAGTCCCTCAACACGGGGCGTGCAGTACCGTGCAGGCTGTGCAATCTGTGCCCCAAATTTGCTCCAAACGACAAAGCATCAGCGCAGACCGTGCTGTTTCACACGGTCCACACCATTTCAAGTTCCAAAAGTGAACAACAACCCATGAGGTGTGAAAAATGACATGGACCACACCGTTCAACTGAGAAAAAAGTTCTTCCAGCCAACGGGTAGGGCTAAACATCATGGGGAACGCAAATTAAAAGTTCAAAATGTGACACCTGTTGACGTCTCGTACCAGTCTGTGTAGCTCATGCCAACATGAGCTTTCACAGTCTATGCGGTGCTATGTGCTCCATGCCAGCATGAGGCAGCACAGGTCGTTCGCGCCACATGCCCCGCACCGACACGACCCTGCACAATCTGCATCGTTTTGCACTGACCGCACAAATTGCGGCTGCCAGGGTTTTTAAATCCTATTTTGAGCCAGTTTCTAGGCTCATATCCTTACTACTATATATATGAACCTATATTTAATTGGGTTTATGTTTATGTTCATTTTAGACTTCAAGAGTAGGCGAGAGAGAGAAAATTCTCTTCTTTCTCTTTAGGATCTTTTCTCTTCTTCTCTTTATTTTTCCTTTGGCCCAAAGGCATTAAATCTAATTAAATGATTCTATTCAATACTTAGGAAGTAGTTTATTTAATAGGAATTATGTTTGTATTCATTAATTAATGTTTTTTGTAAGATTCCTTAGATCTACCTATTTCTATTTGTTTGTGATTATTATGTTGGCTTGTTCTTCATATTCTTACTAATTGTATAATTTTTACATTAACATTGGCACACATCGTAGTCTAATTTCATGCTGGTGAAAATATTGATATCCCTCGAGAAAGGAAATCTAGATGTGCTTGGGGTAATGATAGTCCAGAACCGTGTGGGTGTGTGCCAAGTCAATGTTACGATCCAACAAACACTAGTTAGCCAGCGAGTTGGTCTGCAGGGTTACAAATAGAGATAGCTAGAGGAGAAAACTAGGGTTAGCTTTGCAACTCTAGAGCCATCGATAAAGTACATCACCCCCTTTGCCTTTTTAGGCCAGTGGAGAAGCATTCATGGTCTAGTGCCCGGAACATAATGGCACGGGAGAGATTTAAATCCGCACAAAAGGCAAGGCTATTGGTGCACTCCCCTAATTAAGAAGGTAATGCCAATGGAAGATTACATTGTACCCTATCTAATAGGTATGGGAAATGTTGACCATTGACCACACCATGTGTCACAAACACTAGAATGGGTTTCTAGTTCTTGTATGTGATTGAATCGAGGATCGAAACAACATTGATCATGTTATGCAAATACTCCCTAAGTTCTAGTTTACATAGTTTATTCTCGTGTAAATTGCATGTTAGTAGTTTTTAGCAGCCCTCTCAAAGCCTATTTTACCAACACTGTTTATACCTGACCTGTGATAGGATTGACGACCTGATCGCAGTTGTGTGTAGTTGACTCTTAGATTCCTAAAATCTCAGTGGATGACCCCGGTCTTGCCACTATCTGTCATTTTTGTAGCATAGTAGTAGGAGCAGGAGCAACAATATAAATTCTTATCAGAGGTCACAAGAGATGAGATTCATAAATTGAAGGTTTATGTACGTGGTAAACAAATTGGGAAAGAATTTGAGATTGATAAATCTAGATTGGCTAAGAAAGCAAAACCTGATACAGTGAGCAACAACAGTGGAGAAATCCATGGAAAAATTGGTCAGAGGCAAAGCATTAAGGGGTTAGAGCATAGAAAAAATGCTGTAAATGAGAAGAAAATGAAGCTGGGCAAAACAATAAAGGGGCCGAATAGAGGATTTTTTGTTGAAGATAATATGGTATGGGAAAAGTTGTGGAACAAAAATGTGTTCCTAACTTGAAGCATAAACCTCCTAATGGACAGTAATTGGGGGATTTAGAATGTTAGAGGATTGAATAAACCTACGAACTTGGTACAATGAGAAGGCTGGATGGAGGTTTATTTGACAAGTTGTGGTGGAATGAATTTGGTGGAGTTTTATATGAAGTCAAAATAGAATCAATGTCTGATCATTTGCTTTTACTGAAATGGTGTCATTCAAATATGATTAAAATTATAAGGCCATTCAAGTAATTTACTATATACGCCTTGTCCAATCAGTTTAAGGGTGTAGTAAAGCAGGTTTCGAAAGGTGAGGTGATAAAAACCATGGAGGATCTAGAAACAATAATGAAAGCCCTAGAAAAACCTCTGTCTATGCTAAAAAAAAGAGTTTGGATTGATTGGGGAAAAGGTAGAAGTTAAAATGAATGACTGGAGACAGGCTTTGGAGGTTCTGAATCTTGATCCTAAATCTATTAACAATTAGAAGAAGGGAAACAAAGTCTGAATGAAACTAGAAGTTTTGCAGGAAGCTGAATACCGGTTATGCAACAGAAAGCAAACATGAGGTGGTTATGTGAACATGACCGTCCAACAAAATTGTTTTATGAAGCTGTGAAAACAGGACAGTAGGAGAAAAGTATTGTAGCTCTAAATGTGGAAGGAAAATGCCTCACTGATCAGATGGAGATAGAGCAGATGATAGTTAAGCATTTTAAGAAAGTATTTGGGAAAAGTATGATAGTTTAGAAACTGGATGTGGAGGTTGCTAAATATGAGAATTTTCTGAGTGTAGAACAATAGGAAAAGTTAATAGCTTCAGTGGGACCTAAAGAAATACTTATAGCCTTGAAGGGAATTAATTATATGAAAAGTCCTAGGAGGGATGACTTCAAAAGACAATTCTGTAAGGAAGCATGGAGTATTATGAGAGAAGGAGTTCTAAGTGTTGTAAACAACTTCTTTGAAGGGGGAGGAGTTACCTAGAAACTTCAGCAACACAGTCATTGCTTTGCTACCAAAAGTAACCACACCTCATGTTCCCTCTAATTATAGACCTATATCTTGTTGCTCTGTGATATATAAGGTGATTGAAAAAGTAATATGTGCTAGATTGAGAACCGTTCTTCCATTTATATTTAGTGCAAATCAGAGTGCTTTTATAAAAGGAGGATACATTGCCCATAATTTATTACATGCGCATGAGTTGCATATAGGTACTGGAATGAAAACATGAAACCAAGTTGTATGTTACAGCTAGATATTAGTAAGGCCTTTGATAGTCTCAGTTGGGATTTCTTGAAATATTAGTTGTATGCTTTGAAATTTCTTGAAAAATTGATTGAATGGATAATGAGGTGCATTAAGGGATCCAATTTCTGTTTATCTATTAATGGTACGTACTCAGAAGAGTTTATTGCAAAAAAGGGGTAAAGTAGGGAGACCCCATGTCATCATTGTTGTTTGTGTGTGACTTGTATGGAATATTTATCAAGGTTGTTTAGTAGAGCTTTTGAAAATAGATGTTTTTCCTATCATCAGAGGTGTAGTAAGGTAGATGTACATTCTCTAATGTTTGATGATGATGAACTGGTGTTTTTTGGAGCTAACAGAGGATCTGTGGAAGGAGTGAAACAAGTGTTGCATGAGTTTCATAACTTTTCTGGGCTGGGTGTAACTGATGAAAAATCAAAAGTTGTGTTTTCTAAAATGGATGAAGGTGAGAAACTAGTTCTGGCTGTTGTATTAAAGGTTATGAAAGGTGATTTCCAAATAAAATACCAGGGATTGCCTTTTTCTACTGTGAGGTGGGATAGGATGATTGTGAAAACCTTGTTGGAAAGGTAAGATATAAGATTAAAGGTTGTAATGTAAACAACTTATCTTATGCAGGAAAGGTGCAATTGATCAATTTTGTATTGTTGAGCATTACAGGATACTGGACAAACAATATGAAGATTCCAGAGAGTGTAAATGGTATAAATGTGAAGATTTTTTGCAGTTTATTATATGGCAAAAAAGAAGATCTAAAAGGATTTACTGCAGAATAATGATTAGCAATCAGCAGAGGCAAAAAATATGGAGACATAGGAATCATAGATTCACCTTCTGGAATCGAGGTGCTATGTGCCTGAAAGATATATTGTGGGTGAGATGACTGAATGCATATTATAAGAAAGGTAAAAATCTGGGAGATTTCAACCAAAATGTTTCAAAAAGATGGCCTTGGAGAACTTAGTTGAACCTCAGGATAAAAGTTGTCTATATCTTATTTCACTGTGCAGACAGAAATAGGAAGCTTTTGATCCGGGAAATGTATAACAGCTTGAAGGGTGGAGAGTTAACAATGGCTATTTCCTCTATTATTTGGCATAATCAAGTACATCCCAAACAATTTTTTCCCATATGGATGCTACTCAATGGTAAACTTGCTACCAGAGACAGATTATGTAGGTTTGATGTGTTGGAACAATGAAAGAAAAATGGAAGAAATGAATACAAAATTTTGGTGCTGAAAAATGGAAGAAATGAAAAGACACTCAAATTTTGTATTCATTTCTTCCATTTTACTTTCATTGTTCCAACATTTGGTATCAGAGCAAGGTTGATCAATGGAAAGAAATACACCAGAGGGTTCACGCACTCC
>JAULKM010158796.1:0-16590 GCA_032355605.1 Rubia tinctorum
GAAAGGGAGGGGTAATTACATAGTGTTCCCCTTAGGTAAATGAATAGTGAAATAATTAATTATCACTAATCTAGCTTCTTGCTAATGAGCATTTGATTATTCATAACAATTTTCAGCTTTCTCCTTATCATTGTAAACTCTTAACAAGAATTGGGTCATTGTCCATGAGAGTCTGATCTAAGTCAGCAACTTGGGCCTAAAGCTCTCAAACTCTATCGTCAGAGTTATCTTTGTATTTTCGGGCTTCCCAATGATAATGCACGATGGCCTCTCCCAAGTTAGAGCTCAAAGCGCCTCTCAAAGTCCTGAAAGCTTTAGCCACAGACAAACATTCTTGTATAGAGAAAAATCCGGAATAACTAGTGAGCCCCTCAAAAAACTCGTTATGTTGATCGGGGAGGGGGTATATTCATCATCCAACCCATCCCAAGAAATAGCAAGGACATCTTCCCCCTCTCTAATTCTGCTAAGATCCTCGAGGAGTTCTTTCCGTCTAACATGGTGACTGCTTAGCCATAAACCAAGATCCTCTCGAGCTACATTTAACTCGCCTTCAAGACGACTGGCAGCATACCAATATCGCCCGGCTGCTAAGTAATAATTCCAAGTCCACTGCTCGGTATCATGGTACCACTTCTTCATAATTTGGAAGAAGAAGTTTAAAATCATCCCCCTTGATGTTTGAAGAGGGCGATAGGGCACCAGAGCTAAGTTCTACAAAGCAAAAGGAAAAATGCATCAGTATTAAGGGAAAAAAGACGTTTTCATTGATAATGGTAAAAGTGAAATGAAAACTACATCAAAAGAAAATTCATTGATAATGGAAGATGCTCAATGGAGAAAACTCATACATGGGGTCCTACATTAAGGTTGTTCCCAGCCGCATTCAAATGTGTAGCACCACTAGCAGCATCTGTCTCAGCACCTTTCGGTGGGACCCGAGGATCAATCATCCACTTCTTCCACTCACTGTCTTCGTCCTCGGTGAACTCTCGAAGCTCTCCTACAATGAACGGCTTGTTGGAAGCCCTCGGGAGTTAGAGGAACTTGAAGTGGAACTCCCACATCCTGAATGGACTTCCACTAGACAAAGTCCAAATCCTTCACAGTGCAATTGTTTTTGCTGGGAAGGATACTCGGAATGAAGCTCTTGAGACAATTTTGAAGCCATAGAGGCATAGATGACATCAACACCCATGCTAAGAAGCTTCTGGAAGAACTTTCTGATTCCCAGGGTCTTCACCAGCCTATTGGTATAGGCCTCGAACAGGGAGATCTGATGCCCCATAGAAGAGAGCTCACCTTGAGCTTCGAATTCTCTTCATATAAGGTCTTCTCACGCTCCTCGACCTGTTTCAATCGATCTTGAAGGTTGGTATCCCCTTGCAAATGGTTAGCTTTTGCCTTCACCATCTCTTGAAGATGGATAGTGTCAGCCTTCTTCTTGTATACTTCGAGGCCCACAACTTTAGTCTCAAGCTCTTTGGCCTCAATCTCGAGCTCCACCACATGGCGGTCCTCAGCCAAGATGTCGTGGAAAGCAGTGTCCACAGCCCCCATCACCGAAGTCATCATGGGGTCATCGACAGTGGTGGATCTATGTAGAGGCATGGGGTAACCATGGTTACCCTATGTTTTAAAAAAATATGGGGGTATTAGTATTTGGTTACCCCATGTAAAAATATTTTTACCATTAATATTAAATATATATATTTTTAATAGGGGGTATTAGTATTTGGTTACCCCATTGAAAATTTTCTGGATTCACCCCTGGTCATCGACCGGGTTGGACTAGGGCGAGGAGGCTAAGAGGATGAGGTGTTGCATAGTACCCTCAACGGGAGGCTGTGAAATAGCCTTGTCCTCATGATGGGAAATGGCGAGTCCCTCTAAGACCATAAAGGTCCGACCATAGAAACTCATCCTCTTTGGGGATTGACTCAAGAATGATAGCCCATCACTACCCCTCTTCAGATTTTCCTCGGCTTCAGTTCGGTTAGGAATCAAACCACCCAAAACTACTTGAGAAGAGGGTGGTGAGGAGATGACAGCTTGCTCCTCAATGCCGGAGATATCACTGTCGAAACCCACTGAAAATCATAAAAGAGAAGTTATTAAAAATACAACACAGCTAAACAACAAGAAAGAAAATGTGCACGTCAACAAACACCTTCCTGGGACGTTGAGATGCTTTCCTCTCGAGTCTCGAGAGCAGGACCCTCGTCGTCTTTCCTTCGAGGAGGGCCTGCAGTTGAGGTCCCCTTAATATTAGACCCTTTCCTTTGGGTCTTCAAAATAACCCTTGAAGGGCTGCCAGTCGCACTTTCCTTATTCTTGTGCTTCTTAGAAGCCTGCTCTACAACATTTGGAGTAGGCTTCCTTTTTTCCTTCTTCGACTTGCTCTTTTTGGCCTTTTTATCCTATTTTCCGGAGACCCAGCCTGAGGAGAAGGCTTAATCATCATAGGGGGATGGTTGTACACCCACCGGTCATACACTTCAGGTGGCCACGTATAACTTCTTATCTGAGCTTCGAACTTCCTGACGTCCAATAAAGCTTCTAGCAACTTATCCATGTCCCCAACCAAGCCCTCGGGGACATGGTACTTTTTAGACTTCTTGAGTTTCAGTTTGAGGTTTCATTAAGCAACCTAGTAGTATCTGTCTCACACTCAAAGGTGTATGTATATGGGGGTTAAGTTTCATCCCTTGTAGTTGGTAGATATCTCGATGGGATGGTTCGAAGACCTGTTGCTGAGAGTAATGATGTCTTCATAATTTCTCCTCTTTTTACAATTGCCTTACTTAGAGATAAGTAGTAGAGAGATCTGAAAAGCTCATATGTGGGTGACGAACTAGAGCTTCAAGCACTGAGTCATGAAAGCCATAACGTAGGTAACCATGTTCGGATAAATCTCAATCGGGTTAACCTTGTGCTCCTCAAGAATTTGAGAACAGAGGCGGGAACGGAAAACATAGCCCAAATCTCAAATGACGCTCTTATATGATGCACCTTCCCGCTCGAGGGCTACTGGGAGTTTCATCTTCTCAAAGAGGCTCTAGCCTGAGGTTCAAGGGGATTAGAACATCAACATGGACAATTTTCAGCATCTTGGTAATTTTCTAGGGGACTTGGTAAGGGTTTTCGATGGTTGTTTAGAGAACCTCCCAGTAGAAAGGCCTCTCATCTTCATCCTCTTCCACATATACATCCATTGGCACCCTATCCCTTGACACCACCCTTTTTCGGTGAAAACCTGGTCGTGAAGGGTGGCGATGGGCTGAAGACCCCCTAGTGGTTTCGTTCCTGGAACTTGTAGCCTAGCCAACAGGACCCTGATCCCACAGTGGAAGGTGGCGGAGTCCCGGAAGCGAGGATCTTGAAGATTTGCAGTTCCAAAATCGTCCTTACCTATCCTAGCAGTCGTATTGTGGTCGAGAATGTGCAAAAAGTAGGCCAGAATCCTCCCCTTGCCCCCGTAAGGTATTTTCAACACGCTTTGAAAGACAGATTAAAGGTGAAAAAGAAGGAAGAGGATAGAATAACTTACTCTTAACTCTCGGATGGCCGGAATTAGCTCTGAAAGAGAGTGCGTGGCAAGAACTCTAAAGAAAGAGAGAAAAAGAAATCTCTAGAGGTTTCTTTGAGAGAGAGAGATGGGAGAAAGAAATTAATTCTCTCAATAGGCTGTATTTGTATAAGAAGAAAAGAAGACAAGGATTGCCTAGGGCCCGAAGAGACGAATTGGGGGCTAGAGTATACGTTGGGAAGTGTGCTCGTGTGAGGGAATATTTTCCTCATTTAATGCAATTAGACGCCCATGTGATCCCCCACATTTAACGCCACTCAAGGTGCAGGTGGAAATACGGCACGCATTGAGTGCATTTTCCCCTTCTGCATCCAATACTCTTCCCCTTGGTTTATCTAGGCTCCCTACTCTTACTAGAAGAAAGCTGAAGGCTGCCACTGCCGCTAGATCCTTAGCCAAAGCTCGAAGGCTCAAGCAATCGGCCAGTCAGTCGAAGCTCGAGGACTTACGGATGCACCCTTCGACTTTTTAGAGCTTATTGATAGTGCACTATTAATATTGGCCCAAATGCCTATTACTCCATGTGTAATGAGCTAGCTCAATGTGTATTATCCTTTAGGCAATACATGTTGGGCCAGCTTATCATGATGGAAATCCTAGTACTTGCTCCATAAGAAAACAAGACTTTAGCCCTACCTAACCTAGAGAGAGGATCGTCATATATCAACAAGCTACGTGGAAAAAGTGTTAGTTTAGATATTGACTCTGACTATTTAAAGTACCATTGTGAGGGCAAGATTTTTTCAGCCTTTGTGATAGTCTTGGCTTGTCTGAATTTCTTAAGTCAGTTTTCTTCTTAACCGACTCCATCCGGTATGTTCACAGACGATAGTTGAACACAATTCAATCAAAATATAGCAGAAAACTCTAATGTAAGTGATCTTCTTTTTAAAAAGTTGCATATAACAACCAATTATATTTTATTGGTTAACTTGAGATGATTCAAGTTAGGTCCATTCTCTAAAAAAACTACATTGGTAATATGCCTAAGACTTGTTGTTCATCTGTAATGAGAATCAAACTAATTTATTCGTATAGATTCATAAATCATAAGTTGGGGGAGGGGGAGGGGGGGGGGGGGGTTGTGTTTTAATCATGGTATATTTGGCATAAACAGGTTCATCTTGAAGCCATACAAATGGTCATAGGGTTTTTCACTTGTGGTATCTTACAGATATAATGCATGATATTCATGCATGAAAATATTAGTCATTACATGGGAGTCATATGTTATTCTAGTGTAATCATATTACATAGTATTTATCTAGTTGAGCACAAAAATAAATCATCAAATACCAGGCAATCTAAAATTGATTGAAAGATGAACACCAAGATTGTATATATATATATATAAAAGTGGCTATGGATGTTTATTTACAAAATATGAAGATCTTTGTTTGTTAATAGGAGTGGTAAGAGATAAGGATATTAAAAGTTGTGTTTGATGGAGCATGAAATTTGTTGCTAAAGACTCGAACAAAACGTATAGGATGCAGACTTGCAGTGAAGTTTTGAAAAATGGTGGGATCAAGTTGGCTATTCGTATTTGTGGGGTGAAAAAACAACCAGAGCTACGGGGTTGATTTTGTAAAATGAGACATTGAATAATTCTGACTTTCCTCTTTCTTTTTTCGTTTCATTTTTGGAAAATTTAATGCACATGGGTGGATTATTTTATGGCCTAAATGTTGAAGAATATCTATTTCTTAGCTTATTTACATGTTTGTATATAAAATTAACAAAATCTGATATTTCACTTAAAATAGTTCATAATGAACAATCCAAAAAAAGAAAGTATCAATGTTATGAGTAATCAAAATAAGCCTTTGGCGGATATTGTGAAAGATGAATGCACGTTCATGTTAGTTGGGCTTACAACTGATAGTTAGTGGGGCTTACAACTGATAGTTAGTGGGGCTTACAACTGATAGTTAGTTGGCTATACAGATATTTGGAAGCTTTAGAGTATATAATTATCACATATTAGATCATGCAATCTGGAAGTTCGTGGTACCTAATGAATACTAAACCTTGTTATATAACTCTCGCTAGCATAATTTTGGTTGTTAGTTTGTCATCTATCTCTTTAGCTACAATCTACTGCTAACTCTGTCCCAGCTAAATTTGCATTGTAATCATTATAACGTTGTTCAAGAAACATGTTTGACTGTTAATACGTTTACCTATGTTTTGTAATGGCAAATAAAAAGTTGATATTTAAAAACTACTTGTTATGGTGAATTGAACAATATCATATACGATAATATTGTTGTTGATAAATCTATTCAAACATGCTGTCAAACTTTAATAGAGAATAGTGTCAAAAAAAATAAAAGTTCAAATAGACCTGAGACGGAGGAAGTATTTTACATTGTATGTTCCGTTCTAGTGTTAGAATAAGTCAATATGATGATTAGATTATATTTGATTATGGATTAGGTTCATGACTAGATTAGAATTCTACTAGACCTAATCTACCTTTTTGTACTCTATTTATTCCATTCAGTAATATCATAATCATTACGATAAATTATTCTTTCATGGTATCAGAGCAAGTTTCGATCCTAAACCCCTAATTTTTAATTTTTATTTTCAACGCCTTCCCCCTCCTTTCCGACGACTTCCGGCTAATCTCCGGTAGCTTCTGGAGTTCTTTTCTGGTGTCTAGATTCTCGGGTCTTCATCTTATCTGGCCGATCTCCTTCGTCCAGCGACCTTCTTCTCCGGCGTCCCTTTTCTCCGGCCAAATCGCCGCCCGGGAGAGCCAGTTCTTCAACAAGGTCCCCTCTAACAACGCCGATCGGGAGATCATCGTTGCCGGCACCCCGGTCAATCCCAGCTCCGTTCACCAAAACCCGTGATGTGGGAAATGAGTTCGTAAATGGTCACTTACGCTCTCACTTTCAGACAAAGGGTATTCATCATCAGATTTCTTGCTCGTATACTCCTGGGCAGAATGGTCTGGTTGAGCGTAAGCATCGCCACACTACTGAGATGGGCCTATCCATGTTATACCACTCTCATGTCCCTCTCTCTCACTGGCCTCACGCTTTTGTTGCAGCTGCTTATACTATAAATCGGCTGCCCACTCATGTCCTTGGCGGACGATCACCATATGAAGTTATCAATGGTCCAGTTCCTATATACACGAACTTCCATGCATTTGATTGTCGTGTGTACCCTTATCTTCGTCCATATGCAGCTCAAAAACTCGTTCCTTGCGGTTTTCCCTGTATCTTTCTTGGTTATGACTCCCAGTACAAGGGATACCGTTGTTTGGATCCTACATTTGGAAATATATATGTTACCAGACATGCTCGGTTTGACGTTACTTTCTTTCCTTATGCTGATGGTTCTACTTCAGTACCTCTATCCTCTCTAGATGTCTCTGTTTTTTGGATCCCACAGATACAGCAACTGACATCCCTACTTCTTCCACTATGGCATCTCCTCCTGCTCGGCTTGTCACTTTGGTTGCCAGCCTTCCTGGCTCATCGATGCTATTATCCTCACTGATTATGGTACCATGTTTTGTCTGCTCTGCCGATTTAAGCCATCTGGTGGCCACTACGATGCATCCTGCTTTACCTATCTCGCCATCGACTAGCTCACCTGGTTCTCCGACCAGTCTACCCGGTTCACCATCCACCTCACCGGCTCCTTCGCCGACCACTTTGCCAGTTACGACAGCTCTTTCGGTCTCTCCACCTCGGCATCGCACTCATCGGATGGCTACTAGGTCGGTGCTATTCAGCGCAAGGATTATTCAAACATTATCGATCATGGTCTTACTGCTGCTCTACTTGCTCAGTCTGAGCCCACTGATTATCGCACTACTCTTCAGGATCAGGCTTCGGTTTCTGCTATGGATGACGAGATGGTGGCTCTTCGTGGCCAGCACACTTGGTACTTAGTGCCTCTATCTTTGGATGCTAACATTGTTGGTTCCAAATGGGTTTATAGGCTGAAGTATCGACCAGATGACACTATTGATCGTCACAAAGCCAGACTTGTGGAGCAGGGTTTCTCACAGATTTTGGGTTTTAACTTTGACCACACTTTCAGTCATGTGGTCAAAGCCTCCACTATTCGAACAGTTCTCGTCATTTCCACGATGCATTCCTTGCAACTTCATCAGTTGGATGTCAAGAACACTTTTCTTAATGGCGTTCTTAATGCACCGGTCTATATGAAGCAACCCGTTGGATATCAGGACCTTGTTCATCCGGATTATGTGTGTCGCTTGTGAAAGACTATTTATGGTCTTAAGAAGGCCCTTCGGGCATGGTTCCAGCATTTCAGCACCTATTTGATTAAGCTTGGTTTTCAGTGCAGCTCAACCGACACTTCTTTATTTGTTCTTTCAAGAGGGTCGTTGTTACTTTATCTCCTTGTGTATGTGGACAACATCATTCTTACAGGAAACGACTCGACTCTTCTTCGCCAATTCATTGATCGGACACATCGAGAGTTTGCGATCAAGGATCTCGGTGCTCTTCATTACTTTCTTGGTCTTGAAGTTTCATCTACTTCGTCAGGTTTACTTCTTGGTCAAGTGAAGTATGCTCGGGACATCCTGACTCAAGATGGTATGTCTGACGCTGCACTAGTTTCCACGCCCTTTGTTCTTGGATCTCAGTTGCACAGTTCGACCAGTCCACCATTTAAATATCTAACCCTGTATCGTTCTCTTATTAGAGCTCTTCAGTACCTCACCATCACTCGCCCAAACTTGGCCTTCTCGGTCAACACGGCCAGCTAGTATTTCTAGGACCCTCGAGATGATCATTTTGTTGTAGTTACACGGATTTTGAGGTATGTTCGTGGTACCCTCCATTTCGGCCTTACCTTTCATACTGCTAGTTCTCTTGAGGTATTGGGGTATTCTGATGCTAACTGGGCTCGCTGTCTGGAGACTCGCCGGTCTACTTATGGATATGCTGTTTTTCTTTGTGGTAATTTGGTTTCCTGGAGTGCCAAGAAGCAGCCCATTGTTTCTTGTTCCAGTATAGAGTCTGAGTATAGGGCTCTAGCCAACACTACTTTAGAGGTTGTTTGGCTCAGTCATTTGCTCCGAGATCTTCGAGTTCTTTTGTATGGTCCTCCGCTGCTGTTATATGACAACAGTAGCGCCATCTTCTTAGCTCAAAACCAGTTGCTCACAAGCGGGCGAAGCACATCGACATCGATTATCACTTTTTCCGAGAGTTGGTTGCTTTTGGCAAGATGCGTGTTGCTCATGTTCCTATTGCTTTTCAGATTGCGGACATTTTCACCAAAGGGCTCTCTCGTCCGCTGCTTGAGTTTTTTCATTCCAAGCTTTGCATCGGTGAGCATACGACACTTCGCTTGAGGGGGTATTAGAATAAGTCAATATGATGATTTAATTTGATTTGATTATGAATTAGATTCATGACTAGATTATAGTTCTAGTAGACCTCGTCTACATTTTGTACTCTATTTATTTCATTTAATAATATTATAATTAAAACGGGAAATCATTCTTTCAACACCCTTGCCATGATTATTTTCTTTGGTTCATTATGATTTGTATTCATCACCAATTATTTGTGTCCTATCTCCTTTTTTTCAAACATGGGCTCTATTATCGCAACATCTTTTGTCCCTTACCCTTACTAGAAAATCGTACAATTATTCACCTAGAACGTTAACTTTTTTTTTCTACCTAAAAGAAATAAAGTTGACACTTTTGCTCATGTATGCATCTTTACTTTCTTTTTTATAATAATCGGGATTATAGGGTTTTCGACCCTTTTCTATTAAAAATCAGTTGTAACCAAACATTGGCTTACATCAAGTGGTGCTCGTAGGCTTACATCAAAGTGGTGCCCGAAGGCTTACATCAAAGTGGTGCCCGAAAGCTTACATCAAAGTGGTGCCCGAAACCTTACACATAAACTCTAATCAACATTACAATACGAATCGGAAAGCTTATGTGGCAATAAGAATAAGGTCCCAAGAATAGGCAGTTAACACTGTATAGTTCTACTGTAGTCACAAATAATATCGACTCAAGACTACCATCAGAGTCAAAACAATGGAGTATTAAATAATACGCACTCTAAGTGCTTTGTCCAAACATCCGTTCAAACATGTAAAGCAATCCAAACGAAGTAATTAAAGCACCCCAACTAAATATCTGGTCCATCTCCATTTAAGCCGTAAAACCCTTTTCCTAAACTAGGAGATTGAAACCAGTCGTTTGAATTGCCAAAAATATTTTCTGTCAGTGTATAAAAATCACTTATAATACATAGAATTCACTCTAACTTGGCTCCTAAAGGTTGTAAACACCAATTAAATCCGTTTAACAATGTAATTTATGTAAGCACCCTACTGGACCGAAGCCTACAAATCTGATTTTAATCCGTCGAAGAACGGTATCGCCAAAAGTCAGTAGTTTAAACGACTCTAACTTGGATTTCTCCTTTTGTCTCTTTGGATATCAAATCTGAAACCAATTAAATTCTACCGACTCAGACTGTCGACAAAATAAACATTGACAGAGAGAATTCTTATTTAATACCAAATTCAAAAAACCCATATAAATTCTGCCCTTTTTAAAAAATAAATAAAATAAAATACAGTAAAATAAAATAAATCAAAACACAGATTAATTAAAAGCCTCCCACCTGAAAATATAAAATGAAGAGTAGAAAAATAAAATAAAAATGGAGAAGTACCCCTCATACCCTTCTATCTCCGGAAATATATGTGGCTCTTTTTTACCCGAGTTGAGTTGTTCTGGTTGAGTCGACCCAATGCCGAATCGTCACTGAGTTGAGTTGAATCGGTCCCAAGTCGATACCGAGTTAGCATCGCCCGGTGTGCATGAGCAGCGCCGGCGCCGGCGCCGTTGACACCGCTCGTACACAGGAATAAAAGAAAAACCGCCCATGGACCGGTCAAAAAAAATTTCGACAGAGGAAAGCACCACCACTGGAATTGACCTTCGCACTGTTCCACCTTTGAAACTGTCCCTTCTACAGAGCAGAGCACCACCTCCACCACTTGGAAGTTGACCTTTGCATTGTTGACCTTCGAAAACGTCACCTCAGAGCATTGGTGGAGGGCGGAGCTGAGCTCGGTCGTCAGCGACGGAGCACCGTCGAGCAGGGTATCTGCGACGGAGCACCGTCGAGCATCCGTGGAGGGCGGAGCAGAGCATCGGTCGTCAGCGTCAGAGCATCGGCGGAGCGGGGCGGAGCGGAGCTTTTCGTTGACGCCAGATCTGTAGCCAGAACATGACTGGAGGTTGGGGGTGAGAGGTAATGGTGTTGGGGTGGGATTGGGAGAGGGAGCTGCCGGAGCAAAGATTTCGGCGACGGCGGCCCCCCAACTGAACTACGGTTTGGTTTTGAAAAAGGTTAGAGAGAAGGCAGAGAGAAAAAGGTGATATCCGGAAAGCAAAGACTTACTTTGTTTATCAACATGTATGCATCTTTACATAGAACGGCTAGCTTCATAATAATTCTTTCTATTATACACTATCAAAACAATAATTTCAGAGGAGAAGATATAAACCCTAACATCTCTCACTAACAGTTAATTTTTTATTATAAGTTATGTTTTGAGTGAATACAACTATAAACAAAGGTTAATGTAACACTTTAAAAGTGTTGTTTTAAATTCTAATAATATTAAGTTGGAGCGATTGTAACATTTTTACAAATATTACTTTAGGTGATGTTACATTAGATCTAATATAACACTTTTCAAAATTTAGTTAACATTGTTTAAAAGTTTAAATAATACTTTATAAATTATTATGGTATAAGGCTAGAATAGACTTTTCTATGTAAATATAATTCATCTATAATAGGTAGCCCTGACATTCTCTATATATAAATTATATTTACATAGCAAAGTTCATTCTAGCCTTAATATAAACTATTGTAACATTTAATAATAAGTGTTGTCATAAAAGTTTTACGATAAGTCAAATCTGTAAAAGTGATACCAAACTGTATGAATTACCATTGTCTTTGAGCTTGCGGATAAGTTTCTTGCAGTACTGATTCCCTTCTTCTTCTTTTTTTGGAAGCGAGCTTTCCATCTGAAAATGCAATCAATTGTCAGAGATGGGTTCTACGGACAGATAATATTTCTGTAATTTGATATGGAAAATGGTTATTAATAAAATTAATTATTACTTGGCAAAATCCTAGGCCGTGAGATTGAGAATCTGTATTTCAGGGGTAAGTTTGTGAATGTAAAAGACACATTCACTATTTTCTTTTCTATTTTTCCCCTTTTAGTGACCAAATTTAAAGTAATGGTAGGTTCAGAAAATAGCAAAAGAAATGTACCTCGAATCTTTCATAGTGATTCACAGCATCTTCAGTGTATGGGAGAAATAGATCTGCAGCTATTTTGCAACATACACTACTACAAATTAGAACTATCGTAACACTTTTTTGCAACACTTATTTAAAATATTACAATAGTTTATAAAGTGTTACTCATAACTTTAAAAATGTTACATAAATATTGAAAATTGTTACCAAAAATTTAAAAAGTGTTACCTAAATTTTAAAAGTGTTACATTAGATTTCCTCTATTCAACCCTTTTCCTTCTTCTTGTTGGTGGGATATCTCGTTCGTACACATAATATAGCATCACCTAAGGTAATACTTGTAAAAGTGTTACAATAGGTTAAAATGTTGCAATAACACCTAAAGTAACACTTTTATAAATATTACCTTAGACCAAGGGTAACACTTTTTAAAATTTATTATGTAACACTTTTCAAAAGTTTAAGTAACATTTTATAAGTTATTGTAACATTTTAAATAAGTGTCGTAAGGAAAGTGTTACTCCATTAACAATCAAATTTTAGTTTGTAGTAGTGATATTTCCATTAACAATCAAATCCAATACTGAATAAATCACGAGCATGACATTATTGAATTGAAATTTATTTCGATTTTGATAATGAACTGAATATTTGGGAGGAGTGATTTGTTAGGTCGGATTTCGCACCCTATTTATAGGCAAAAATAGTTCGTACGGGAGAGGTAAATGGATGGTGGCATGCATACGCACAATCATAGAGGTGGCAAAATAGATCCGTAATCCGCGATTTAAGTGTGTTATTTATCTATAAATTTGGGTGGGTATGAGTAAAATGAATTTTGGATCAAATGAGTTATTAAAAAATATGGGTTGGGCGAATTGAATTTTGCGGGTTGAACGTAGATTTACTCATATGAGTTGGAATATGTGGGTTTACAAATATGAGTTGGTATTTAAACATGTATGTGTCAATATATGAATTGAAATCTGCGGGTTTACCCATATGTGTTTGTATAATCCTATATGGATCAATATATGGGTTGAAACCCCGAGTTTACTAATTTTGACTAGTGAGTTGAATGATGTTTGACCCGCGAGTTGAGTGGGTTTCAACCTGACCCATTTTGGCCTGACCCACCCATTTTTTATGACGGGTTAAAATGGGACATACCTATATTTTTAATTACCCATTTTACTAAATCCATTTTCGACCCGCCCCGCCCCGCCCCGCCCCGCCTATTTGTCACCCCTAATGTTGTAGTATGCGACTTCTATTTTCGATTGTTTTGTTCAGTTTTGAGGAAATAAGGGCAGCTCTACTGAGTTTACCTGCACTCCAATTCAATTCAATTCAATTCAACGAAAATAAAATTTGATGAGATTTAGTTTAATTTAGTCATATTCTAATGACTTAATTTTCAGTTGGGGATGGTATTTTTTTTTTGGCTCTTTTCCTTTTTGGCAAATGTTAAACTAATTTCAACTTTTACATTTATTTCATTTTAAAAAAAAAATTGTGCCCCATTTTAAAGGAGGTTGTTTTTTAAAAAACAAAAGAAAGTTATTTTTCAATGCAATTTTATTTCAATTTAGTTTAATTTAATTTAATTTAATTCAAGTTAAGTTAATTCAATTCATATCGATTCATATAACCTAGATCTTAGAACCAGTGGCGGAACTAGAAAGAAATTTGAGGAGGGGCGGGGCTGAGCGGGGCAAGGCTAGGAGGGGCGGGGCAGGGGCGGAGCAGTATATTTACCCTTAGTTACCGGAGGTTGCGGGGCGGCCGCACCGACTCGTCCCCAGTTCCGCGGCTGCTTAGAACTGATCCTAAAACTGATTTTAGTTTCGTATGATCACAATCACGTGGTACGTACCTTGTGGCTTTTTGGGTGGACTCCTACCGTATTCTACTTTTTCTCTTCACAATATCACAAGTGCAAAAGGGTAGACGTTTTTGTGTGTCTAATTGAACTAAACTTACCCGAATTAATGTATAAATAAGCAAACTTAAATAGTATTAATAAATCTAAATTAAAATAAATTTCATTAAATAAATACTAACCAACTTGTATTTCATATAAACTATTTAGCAATGAGCATAGGTCGTCAGTGTTAGTATGCTTTAGCGCCAAGAATAGATCGGTAGTGTTGGTACAGTTTAGCGAAGAGAACAGGTCATCGGTGTTAATACGTTCAGTGACAAGAGGCAATGATAGATGGTGACTTGGATGAATGGTTGTGATTTGGATGGGTGTTGGTATACCAATAAGTACATCAAACTTCATCCACTGATATACATAATGTAGGTCCTTTTAAGCGAGCATTGATCGCTAGTGGACACACGCGTGATTAAACGCGAGTATTTTTCAAGAGCAATGGTTAAAGCCATTAAAAAATTGCCTTTAATTGAGTCTGAATTTAGTTCCAAATTTATAATTTATATCGGTGAGTATTTAAAATAGCGGTAGAAAACTGAGAGGGTTTGCAGCAGCCTAGAAACATATCATGGAGGTGACGAACAACAAACGTTTAAACCAACATCATTTATCTCATAGCAAACAAAGCCTAGAACACAGCAATCTCACACCACGTTCAACAACACATCAATAATCTCAAACGTTTAATCCAAAACCACAATATTGAGCATGGGAGAAGTTAATGAGATTACCGCGCTCTTCTTCCTCCCTTCTCGAAAGCTCTTTTTTATTTTCAATTTTATTTTCCACATCTTTCCATAATATGGAGATAGGAAAACAATAGTTCTTTCAATTGATATTCTTTGAATGCGTATGTTATTGAATAAGTGTGGAATTATCTCCATACATTAGTATAATTCTTTGACTTGATAAATTAAATTGTTGTGTCATGATAATCACTCAATTTAA
Source organism: Rubia tinctorum (assembly GCA_032355605.1). NCBI lineage: Eukaryota > Viridiplantae > Streptophyta > Magnoliopsida > Gentianales > Rubiaceae > Rubia > Rubia tinctorum. Next base: position 14,795 of record JAULKM010158796.1, read on the forward strand.
TTGTTCGTGTCGATGTATTTTGTCCAATATCGTTTTACAAATCATGTGTTCGTAATCTTGTTTGTGTTTCTCTAGCAACAGTCATGTTCTCGATGTGTACGTGTTTTTTCAAGGTGTTTACAATTTGGACAATATAGATCGTGTTTTGGGTGTTACAGTTGTTGAAGATTCTTGATTAGCATAGTGATATTGATGTGCGATATGCACCTCTCTGCAAAGCAGGCATAATTTTTGTTGGAAGCTAGTTAACATTCCCGAGAGCGATATTACAGTTTTTATTAAATCATTCTGTAATAGTATAGACAAAGATATCCTTGAAATAAATTGGATATTGCAAGACACTAGTTAGATTGAATGTTAATTTCACTTATAGTAATCAAGCATTTTATCTTGTATTTTCAAATGATTGATTTTAAATATATATATAATTGGTCAAATATGCATCGACGCATGACATAAAACATGGCGCACAAGTAAAAATGGAAATGCAGTAAGAGATGGAAGGTTCACCTAATCATAATTTTTTTCTGGTGGGCAACCATATCCTTATTTAGAGTAAAAAATGACTTGTACGTGCCAGCAACTTTGTGGAGAGCAGTATAGTGATGCATATTCCGGCATGTGAATAAGACCTCTTCTGGGAAAAAATACATACATAACCCTACCTAATTTATATACGTGTAAATATAATATTTTGATAATTAAAAATGTAAATATAACCTTAGATGGTAAGTATAAGTGCAAATATACCCAGTTCAAAAGATTTTGACCGAAATTCAATGAAAAAATTATTTTACCCTTGAAAAAATAGAGTAAATGATTTGTTCGTGCGAGCAACTTTGTGGAGAGCGGTATCTCACTGTTGGTGCATATTCCGGCATGTGAATAAGACCTCTTCTATCTATTTTTAATTATTTTTTTAAAGTACATATATAACCCTACCTAATTTACATACCTGCAAATATAATTTTTTAATAATTTAAAATACAAAAATAATTCTAGATAGCAAGTGCAAGAGCAAATATACCATTCCGAAAGATTTGGGCCGGAATTAAGTGGAAAGAATGTTTATCCCTTGGAAAAATTTATTTTTTTAAAAGGGTAAAATACAAATATAACCGTATTATTTTTTAAATGTATCAACATAACCCTGTATAAAGTGCGATTATAACCCTAACTTTTGTATCAATTGTGCTGATATAACATTTTGGCACTATTCCGACGTTGACTGGGTATTTTTGGCATTGACCAAATCATAAAAGACTAAAATATCCCTAGTATTATAACTAAATATTTAATGACATAACTACCCCTTGGGTTCTCCATCTTCATCTTCTAACCCCCGTCCACCACCACCTCCACCTCCACCGCCGTCGTCGTCAGCGGAGGCCGGAATCTGGTTTAACCACCATTGATTACCAGCCAAAATATGGTTTCACCTCCAGCCAACTCTGTCCGCCCAGTAACACCTCAACTCCATTGCATCTCTGTCGCTGCACCGCCACGGTACGTGGCCGAAATCGTCTCCAACTCACCGTCACCTGAACGAAGCCCACAAACACCGGCCGGAATTGCCTCAAACTCACCTCCAGCTAGTATAGCTTTCACTCCACTGGCGGGCCCACAAACACCAGACTGTTTCCCATAACGACATGGGGGAGGAAAATCTCTGGAAATCAAATCTCCATGCACACACACCGTTGAAACCCTAGCCACTGGCTCGCCACCTAAACGAAGCCCACTCCACCAAACCCATAGCCACAACGCCTTTACCTAGCCGCCACCGCTGACCGGGC
>JAULKM010158805.1:0-16589 GCA_032355605.1 Rubia tinctorum
GAGTGTACCCTGCGGGCTAGACGCTGCAATTCGTGCAATTCAAGTGGTTGGGCGAGATTTCCATTTGAATTAAAGATTCAATATTCCGCAATCCAGAGTCTTCGCAAGGAGATTCATATCATTTTGCCTTCATCCTTATTGTAAGGTTAAAGCCACATATAAATGCCTGATACTCCGCTTCATTATTGGTGAGTGGAAAGTTGAAACGAAGTGAATATCTGTACTCTCCTCCTTCTAGGTTAACTAATAGTAGTCTTGCACCGCATCCTTCCTCGCTAGTGCTTCATCTATGAATAGTTTCCATGAGACATCTACCCACTTGGATTTATCTTTGTTGGTTCCAAGGTTTTGCTGGTCCTTCGCATTTTGTGCATCTTCACTCGTCATCTCTGCAATGAAGTTTTCTAAGGTCTGTGCCTTGATTGTAGTTCGTGGTTGGAACTGGATTTCATATTACCCCAACTTGAGAGCCCACTTAGTCATTCTATCGGATGCTTTGAGTTTGTTGAGGATGTCCTTGACTGGGTGATCAGTGTTTACAGCTATCCCACGACTCTGGAAGTAGGTTCGCAACCTTCTTGCTGAGTTCACTAAGGCTGGAATTAGTCTCTCAACCAGCATGTACACTCTCTCTGCACTTTGTAGCATTCTACTAATGCAGTATACTGGTATATGTTTTTGGCCCTCTTGCAATACTAGAACCAAGCTGACTGTGTTATTTGAAACTGCTAATTACAGACATAAGGTTTCTCCTGATATTGGTGAATTCAACGTGCGCAACGCTTGGAGATGTTCTATCAAAGAATCGTACGCTTTTAAACTTTCTTCGTTCCAAGTAAACTTCTTTACTTTCTTAAGGACTTCTAAGAGTGGAAAGTGTTTCTCAGCTGCTTTTGAAACCAATCTACTGAGTGCTGCCAAGGATCCCATTAATATTTGTACTTCCTTGACTGATCGTGGTTGAACAAAATCAATCATAGCATATATTTTATCAGGATTTGCCTCGATTCCCCTGGAAGATACCCTATATCCTAAGAATTTCCCTGAGCCTGCTCCAATTATACACTTCTTAGGATTGAGTTTCATGTCAATCTTTCACAATGTATCTAATGTATCCTTCAAGTTCCCTGTGAAGCTGCTTATCTTCTTACTCTTAACAATCATATCATCAATATATGATTCCACGTTTTTTCCTATTTGATTGCGAAATGCGTTGTCAACCACTCTCTGATATGTTACTCTTGATTTGTTTAGTCCAAATGGCATTTTCACATAACAAAATATTCTGAAGCTTGTTATGAATGCTACCTTCTCCGCATCTTCAGGATTCATCAGTTTTTGATGGTATCCTTTACATGCATCCAGAAAGGCAAAGACTTTGCACCCTGTTATTTCTTCGACTAGCTGATAAATCTTAGGCAAATGATAACAATCCTTTGGGCATGCCTTGTTCAAATCAGTGAAGCCAAAACACATTCTCCATCCTGCGTCTGTGTTTTTCACCATCATTGGGTTCGCTAACCACTTTGGATTGTTACCTCCTTCAATATACCACCTTGAAACAAAGCTATCACTTCTTCCTTGATTGCCTTCTACCTATCACTAGTGAAAATTTGTTGTTTCTGCTTGACTGGTTTAACTGAATCACTAATGTTCAAGGAATGGGTAGTGATTTCTGGGTTAACTCCTTCCACGTTCTATACACTCCATGCAAATGTGTCCTTATAACTTTGCAGGATTGTTATTACCTTTTGTTTCTCCAAATCGGGAAGATGCTTCCCAATTTTGATGCACTTAGAAGTTTTTTTGTCATCCAGAGTGACAACTTCAGTCTCTTCTCCCAGATCTATTGCTAACTTGCCTTGCCTGAATAAGCTGTTATCTGAAACAGTGCTTACCATCTTAGTTTGCTCTGAGCTTTTCCCTGCTTTCATTGCAATAACCATACATTGCCTAGCCATTTGTTGGTTTCCTCTTATTGTTGCAATTCTGGCTAGAGTCGGGAACATCATTACTAAGTGGTATGGAGACCATATTGCCTTCGTTGTGTTCATCCAAGGTCTTCCAATGATGGCATTGAATGAACTTTGCGCATCCATGACCACAAAATCTCACATGATGGTGCAGTTTTTGTCGCTCTCGCCAATGGTAACAGGTAGTTGTATGTTGGCCAATGGTGTTTCCGCTCATCCCGTAAATCCTACAAGTGAGGATGTGGACTTTTTTAGATCTGTCCACTTGAATCCTAGCTTATCGAAGCACTCAACAAACAGGATTTGGACTGCACTTCCATTATCTACAAACATTCAATGAACTATTGCATTTCCATTTGAAGCGATTATAACCATTGGGTCATTATGTGGCGAGGCGTTAGGGACTGCATCATCTTCACTAAATGTGATTGCTTCATCTGGATGAAGCATTTTGTTGGTGGGTTCTTGATGTGGCGAATACGTGACCTTATCTTTCCAAGCATTATTGGATAGCGATTCAGTTGACCCATGTATAGACAGGATCACCCTTTCTGGAGCCTCAGTCGATGTATCCTCATCATAATCCACCGATGTTGTCATCTTCTGACTTTTGCTCTGTGTGTTTGCTATGCCCTGGTTTTTTCCCACGGAGCTCCCTGCCTTGTTGGCTTCATTGTACATGTTCTTCCCCCTCTTCTTTTTTTTAATGGCTCAAATGGCAGTTCCTCAGGTTTTCTGCTTCCTCACATCTCTACAGTACTCAATATCATGGCCATGGTTATTTTGGAAAACACAGTAGTATTCCCTGGATCTTTTATCAAGGGGTGATATCATTGGTTCTAGTTCATGGCATAATTCCATATTCGCTTACCAAATTTCCTTTCTTGACTTTGTCAGGGGTGTCTCTTGGAATGATGTGCCCTGCATCCCCAATTCTATTCCCTTGAAAGGGATGTTTCATCTCCCTTTCTTTATAAACCCCTTTTGTGTATCTTCCGTCATTATTTTCTCTCCTCGCTCCCGTTCTATTTTGCAGTTATTTGATTCTTTTGTTCTCATATGTTGCTCGATCATTTTTTGCAACTCTCTTGGATTTTTTGGTATATTCTTCTTGAACCCCTTGTAGAACTCTCCTGACCGCAAGAGGATCGGAACAAAAAGTCTCAAAATTGCAAGCTCTCGGTGACAAACCAATTGTGGTATTCTGCGAGGCTCTCGTCACTTTGCTAAGCTATGTTGTTTAGGTCTGCGATTGTTTTGGTGAACTTTCGGTTCTGATATAAATGACCTAAATACCAATGTGAAGACTGTGTCGAGGACTAAATACTACCATTTGTCAAGTCCTCATACCATGTGATCGTTGTTCCTGATAAGAAAATTTGGAAGGCTTTGCATACCAATTTGATTTCTGCATCACAAAATCTCATGCTATTACGATATGAGTGCAGAAATTCCTTTGGATTTGTGGTTCCATCATAAATTTTAACATGTAAATGAAGTTTGAAATATTTTGGCATCTTAAAATCTTGAAGACGAGGTGCAAATGGTGATTTGTGTTCCTCTTCATCTGCCATTATCTCCTTCAACTCATCTTCATACATAAGACTCTTATGCCCTTGTTTTTTGTTTTACTCACCCTTGTGGATTTCGGTTTGAACGCAGACATAAATTGATTGTACAAACTTTCCATGTTCGCTTCAAGGAACGTGCGAACGCTCTCCTTTCTTTTTCATGGTTTTTGTTAGGAGATTCTTCTTCCTCATCTTCTGTATCCTCCCTATTATTTCATTTTTCTTTGCTAGGAACATATGTTTTGTTTTGACTGGGATTCATGATTTTGTTGCGTCCAACCTTTTGTTCTTGTCTCACTTCTGGTTGTTGCTTCTCTTCACTTCTGGTGAACACCATAATTTAACTGAAGAATCTTGGAACGGAAAAAAATTTGGTCCTCACAGTCGGCACCAAATGATGTAGTAATTCACCCAAGTAAAATGTTTGCTGCTCACCGTTAAGTATCGTCTCTTGTAAAACAAATCTCGGAAGTGATTCTGAGGAAGAAACTCTGACGATCAAGTGAGTCGTTTCCTTAGAGAATTAGAATTTCTCAGTCTAGCTTTTCTTACCTATCCAATGCTGCTCTCTCTGTATTTATAGCCTCTCGTGGTTGTAGTTCCACATTCTACACGTTTGAGATCGTGGGTCACGTCGGGATCATTATCTTTCCGGTTGTGTCTACGTGCCGCCTTTCTCAATTTATAGTTAAATCTATTATCACCCTATTCCTTCTTTATCGGCTCATTGTTGACTTGGAATTATGGTCTGAATGGTCTTGGTAGTTTGAGAATCAAGATTGGGATGGGCTTTAGAAGTCAGCAGTCTCTAGTTGGGCTAAGTATACACCATATTGTGTGTGTGTGTGTGTGTATATCAATACACACAGTCACAATTATTTGTGGGTTTTACTTTCTATCAATATTAAAAAGAGATAAAACTGAGATTTTTATGATTATAGAGTCTATGCTCAGTAATAACGTCATAAAATCATTCTCAAAAACCATTGGATTTCAACACCGTTTCCCAGATGAAAAATGCAAAATTTATATTTTCTGAAAATATGAAATCAACCTCCAAATCAAGAGTAATACATAATCTCTACCTTTAAACACGCCATAATGCATGAATAATGCCAAATTGGATTCATCTATGCTAAACACACCAATAAGGAAAGAAGGAAAATGTGGCAATCATTTTCGGCCTTTAAAAACACACCTCTTTGCCCATTGTTATTTCCAACCCTGATGAATACATTGGCCCCTCTATACCAAACAAAAAACATCTCAATCTTCAATAAATTCCTAAGTAGTAATTATATTTCTGACATCCGTACCTCTGGATCCCTCTATACTTGTACATGGATGAGACCCAAAGGTAAAGTGTCGAAAAGGCTAGACAGAGGTTTTTCTAATAACTTATGGTGGCAAACATTCCAAACTTCTCATATTAAAACATTAGTCAGAGACTAATCTGATCATAGCCCTCTAGTTCTACACATTTAAGAAAACTCTAATAACTCTGAACCTAAACCTTTCAAATTTCTAAAGTGTTGGATCAACCATCCTCCATTCATGAAAATAACTAAGGAAGCCAAGAATATTCCAATAAGTCTTAATGGGATGAAAATATTTCTATTCAAAATTTTCAAAAAATACTTGAAAATAGCATTAAAACTGTGGAATACCAACATTTTTGGCAATATTTTCACAACAGTACATAAATGTGAAGATTCATTACTTAAAGCTAAATCAGATTCGCTACAATCAGAGAACCAAAACAACCTTATGGCCTTCAATCAGGCAAAAGAAAATCTTACCCAAGCCTTAGCTAACCAAGAATCATTTTGGAAACAAAAAGCCCGAATTAAATGGCTAACTGAGGTGATTCAAACACACAAAAATTTCACCATACTGTTAAAAATAAACATAAAAAAACAAATGGTAGAAGGAATCAAAGATTCTAAGAGGGACTAGATTTATGATCGTGAACTAGGAGGGAATGAAGTTGTGGATTTTTTCTCAGATCTTTTAACACATGAAGAAATTGATCATACTGGCATTAACACAACTTGCTTGCTGGAAAACTTACCAAAATCAATCACTGACATAATGAATACAAATTTAACCAAAAATGTAACAATGGAAGAATTAACTAACACAATAATGAACATAAAAAGTGATTCAACACTTGGACCTAATGGCTTTCAAGGTGTGTTCTATTCCATCCGTCCCACCAAAACTTGCTTAATTACTTTTTCAAACTCAAAATTTGTAAACTTTTACTCTAAATTTCAACTAATATATATAATAAAAATATAATGTGAGATGTTGTTTGATTCATCTTAACATCTATTTTCTAAATATCAAATTTTTATGTATAATTATGATACATAGCTAGAGATATCAACGGTCAAACATAGTCATTAAAGACCGTGAAAAAAATAAATAAGCAATTTTTAGTGGGATGGAGGGAGAATAAGAAATGTTGGCACATTATTAAAACTGATGTTCTTCAAGCAGTACATGATTTTTTCAATCAAACTAAACTTCCTAAAACCATCACTGCAACACTTATTGTGTTAATTCCTAAAAAATGTTTGTTCATCATTCAAATACTATAGGCCTATTAGTCTTTGCAATTTTTCAAACAAAGTTTTCACAAAAATACTTGCAGATAGGCTTAAGTATTTAGTGAATGAAATTTTAAACCCTGGGCAATCAGTTTTTACCTCAGGAAGAGAACTTTATGAAAATATACTCTTAATGCAAGAACTGGCAATCTACATCAATTCAAAAACAAGGAGCTACAATATGATAATCAAATTATATAATATGAAAACCTTTGACAAGGTTTCTTAGTATTTTTTTATCAAAGCTCTTAACTAAAATGAGGTCTGAGGATAATTGTGTAAATCTAATCTTCTATAACATAAGGTTTGCCCACTTTTTAGTGTTAGTGAATGGAAATTAGTTTAGTTTCTTCCCAGCTTCAAGGAGTCTGAAGTAAGGGGAAACTCTATTCCCTTTTCTCTTTATATTGATGGCAGAATCCTTCTCCAAATCACTGCATTTCTACTTTCAATATGCAGACATACCTTATTACAAACTGCCAAACAACATGCTTAATGTAACTCATCTTTCTTTTGCTGATGATACAACAATTTTCTTTAAATACACAAAGAGGGAAATAAAAAAGATCATGGAATTCTTCAAAGTTTATGAAAAAGCATCAGGCCAAAGAATTAATTATGAGAAATCATCATTTCTCATTTCCAAAAATGTTTCTCCAAGAATCATAACCCAAATTAAATCTGAAACTCAACTGGTTCAGGGGAAATTTCCTTTCAAAAACTTAGAATCCCCAATTTTCATAGAAAGGAACAAGAACTCCCATTATCAGTGGCTCCTCAATTCCATTAATTCTAAAATCTTACAGTGGCAAAATAGACTCCCATCACAAGCAGGAAAGATGATTTTAATTAAGCATGTCTTATCCTCTATTCCATTACATATCATAATTGTTCTGAAACCTATTATGCATATGAAATTATCTTACCAAAAAGAGACATTGCACAGTCTTTCAATCATCTATGGTCTAAGCTTCTGCCAAAAAATAAGCATAATGAATTGGAAGCTGTTGAACAGGCTAATCCCTTTCCCTGGTGTGCTTGAAGATTTCACATTTAATATACCTTCAATATGTTGTTTTTGCAAACAAGAATCTGAGTGCATTCGTCACTCTTTTAACAGTTGCATTGTTATCGAAGAAATAGTGGACAAAATTGACAAAGTATTTGACATAGCTTCCCATTCATTTCAATACTTATGGGAAAGATTGTTTCATTATTGGAATCTAAAGTTGTTTTCTCCTGAATTTAATGATCTCATCAAGATCATTTCGTGTTTATGTATCTAGTTCATTTGGTGTGCTAGAAACAACTATTTCTTCGACCAAATCAAACCTAATACTGACATAATTTTTAGGAAAATCTTATTGCAATTGAATGACATATTGATTGGATTTGGTATAAAATGTTTATGGAATCTGACATCGGGGATACCCAGACTGTTCATTTGCAAGTCTAAGAAAAATGTTGAGAAAAAGATAGTTCATTGGAAGGCTCTTGCTCACTTCAAGCTGAATACGGATGGTTCAATGCTCAAGAATAAGAACGCGGGAATTAGTTTTATCATCAGAGATCGTAATGGGAACCTAGTACTATCAGTAGCCAAACCAATCCCATCTTGTAGCAATTTTCAAGCAGAGGTAAAAGCACTCCAAAACGGTGTTAATGTGGCTCGAAATTTTGGGATCAAACATATTCAAATCGAATGCAATTCTAAACTACTGGTGAAGATAGTGAGAAAATATTTTAAAATCCCTTGGCAAGGTATTAATGATATTCGTCAAGTTTGGGAGCTTCGTCACTAGATGGACTGGACTATTTCGCATATCTATAGAGAAGCTAACAGTGATGCTAATGCATTGGCGAGGATTGTAAGTGCTAATAAGGTAAACTCTTTCTTTATTTATGAAGGTTTGCCTCCAGAAATAAAGGGGATGATTCATCTTCGATTTCATTTCCATATATTAGGAAACTTAATCATGAATATACTGAACTCCTTTATTATTACACATTTTTTGTATCCTATAATTTTAGGCATGGATGACATCAGCCCTACTAACATTATCCAAAAATTAATAAAAATAATAGTTTAAACAGAAAATCTCGGTGGCGGCGATTGTGTTTCGCCGTTGGGTATCACCGTGATTACCACGAAATTGATTTCAAGCAAATTCTTTTTCCACACGTCCCAAGAGAATTTATCATATTACGGGTCACGCTAAGCAAGGAAAACTAGAATTTATCATACTCCCTGAAATTGCACCACAATCATTATTACGATTATCAAGAAATATGTTTAACCGTTAATATGTTTACCTACATATAATAACGACAACTGAAAAGTTGATATTAGAAACTAATAATTGTGATGAATTTAACAATATCATATGCAATAACAATGTTGTTCATATATCTATTCAAATATGCGATCAAAGTTTGATAGAAATTAGTATCAAAAAAACAAATGTGTTTGAACTGGGATGGGCGAGTATAGGATTTATATTCGACGTCGTTTTTTATTCAAATGACAGCTTATTTTGTTTTATTGAAGCATAAATAAAATATAGTACTTGACATCATATATGAACAGCAGAAAAAAATGAATTATTCATATCTTATAAGAATATTCATGTACAAATTAAGATGTTCAAATGAATCCAATTCATATATTAATCTATAGTTATCAATGAAATCTCCGATACCACTATTAGTCAATCAATCAAATATACACACATACGTGAGTATATATATTACGGAATTCATAGATTGATTAACCCAAAATCACATTGAAATAATAATATATTAATATTAACATGCTAATGTTAAAGAAGAATCCATGCCTAGTTACAAATTCATCCTCAACTACGGTAGTTGTTGATCACTCGTAGCCGCATTGTCCGGTATCTAAAGTATCCACACGAACCGTATCAGAAATTTGAAAGGATAGATTGTTTCTGCATTCTATGTTTGATCGTCAGGTCAAAATGAGAGTTGTTTATATTTTTGAATATATGAATGGATTCAAATAAGCTGTCATATATGGGCTTAGCCCAATACGGAAAAACCCTAGGTTTCTTGCTTATTTATATTAAAATCCTTGAAGAATAATTTTAAAATAAAATAATATTCATAATATATTTAATCTGATAAGCAGTCCTATTGTGTTTGACCCTTTAGGTTTCAATTCACGTTGGTAATAAAATTATTTTATAATTCAAAACTAGTTGTCTTTAGGACATAAAACCAGCACGATCATCAGTTTGCATTCTCGTTGGGGAGATATTGCAGCTCGAGTGGCAGCACTTAGTGTGGTGATATCTTACACCTCTGCTCATCTTGTTGTTTATTTTTATGTATGGTGCATATGGTGAGTTGTAACCTTGGTGCAGGGTTTGTTTCTCTCATTTCATAATAATAAGAAGGAATCAGGTGGACTCCTATAAATCCCCGTGATTTTACTCTCCACGCCGAAAAGATTTTCCACGTAAAAATTGTTGTGTATTAATTTCAATCTTTACTATCATGTTGGCTGGTTTTAGTCTTCGTTCTTGGTTTGATTTGTGATTGTGTTTAAATACTTGGTAGGTTGTTTTGTCGTGGCTGTCTGGGTGTTTGGGATTTAACCTACTTGGGTCCCCAACACAAATCAATTACAGCCAGGACGAAGAGTATCACGTGAAGCCATAGTCATGAGCAAGCATTAGCAACCACTGTCATTCAAGAGAACAATGGCAGCATTCCCATGCAGGATCCAGAGCTTTCGGTCCATGCATCTCCTAATGCCAACTGAAAATAAAGGGTTACTAGCTCAAGTAAGATATCTGTTGGACCATAAATCAACTCCATCACCTAGTTGTCCGGGTCATCATGAGGCAAGGGATAAAGTTGTTAGTTTATGTTCTAAAACCAGTTCATATTTGTTAACGGCGTGATTAGAAATTTGAAGGATCACATAAATAAAGATTGCGTGTCAGGTTAAACAAATTAAGTGATTATTTAAAAGATAAAAATATCTTAAGGACTAGTTGATAAATAAAATTAAGGTATACTATTTGTCAAGTAATCTAAATAAATTTTAGTGAAAAATGTTTTTTAGCCCTATGTTATGATCGAAAGTGCCTAAATGACCTTGTAAAATCCAAATGTGCAAAAATAACCCTGAAATTCGTTGACCAAAATGACAACGATCAAATTGACCGAAAATTATCGAAATAGTTATTTTACCCTTCTATTAAAAAAATTAAAAATAAAAAATGATAAAAGAGAGTATTACCCTCCATGCTTTTCAAAAAAACTTCTTATGATTTCTCCTTTCTCCCCACTTGCGCCTCAACTACATCTTCAGAGAATCAGCAACCAAGAATTTCTTATGCAGCAGAAGTAATCACCTATTTTCTTATGCTAGAATCAGCGGCCAAGAATCTTCCCTCAGACCCCTTCCCCCCAAATAATAACCAATTTTTCCACAAAGTCCGTCAAGATTTTTTGCTTGTTCAGTAAAACGCAAATCTGACCTGACAAGATTTTGGCAATGAAAGGACAGTGTAGTAGAAGTAAGAAACGACATGTGTATTCAGGATTCAGACCTAGTTACAGACAGAATGGTGGTGGAGGCGTAGGGAGCAGTGGGGAGAGGTGGTGGCTGAACTGGGATTTGATGGTGAGGTAGGGAGCACTAGGGAGAGGTGGTGGCAGAACCAGGGTTTTATGAGGGGAGCTAGTTTTGGGCGATGGTGTTCTAGCAAGCGGCGACGGTGCCCGGTGGCAGCCCCGGTGCTCGGATTTTTATGTATGTGCTTTAAGAATATCATTTTTTTCTTAATATGTATTTTTTTGGTATTTTCTGTAGCCGTAGTTTAATTCTGATAGTTTAGATTGTGAAAATTAGGCGTCGAGTGAATATATTTGGATTTGTTGAAGTTGGAAGGCTTTAGGGTTAGATGAGAATTTGGAGTAATTGTTTGAAGTTGTTTTTGTTGCTTTAACAGTTGGTGAGTTGTTAGTTTGTATGCTAGTAACTAGGTTTTAGAGATTTGGTATAGGTCCTTCTGAAGATAGGAATTTCAGCGGCGGTGCTCGGGTTTAGGGTGTTTGAAGTTGGAGAAGAAGGAGTTTAGAGGTATAATTTTTAATAGAATTTTAGTTTTAAATTAAGGGGTGTTTTTGTCTTTTTATTTTAGCTCAATGTCTGAATTACATTAGTCAACAACGAAATAGTGCAATATGAGTATGTATGCACCATTGCTCAAAAAAATTAGGGTTATTTTTTCACTTTCAAATTTACAAAGATAATATATCATACTACAGCAAAAATATACAAAATGTGTTTAGATATAATCAATCATTTCAGTAGTCAATCAATCATATGAGATGGGATTCTAGAGACAATTTTGTGTGGATACTGATAACATCGGGCATGTGCGCGACTTGTGGTCAAAATCACCTCGACATGATGATCATCAATATATTAATCTCAGGTTGACATTTATATGTATATATATATATATATATTATTCATAGATTACAGAGTGTCCTTGGCATGAAATCAATATTATATTCCACTGTTTAAAATTTAAATAATCAGTTTCCTAACTATGCTATCAGATCCATCTTTATTTTTGTATATTTAATATTTTGATATTATGATTATCGTGATTATAATAATGTATGTGGCAGAATTACTCACGATAATATTAGTTGTGGTTTTCCTTGTTCTATTATATAATTCATTTTCATGTACTTGATATAACTTATTGCATTTGAATAATAAATTTTAATTTGTTTAGGTGTTTAATGTATTGTGAGTTATTATAGTGACTTGACTAGTCACCAACAATAATTCAAACTTGGATGAGTGCATGATTTGACTAGTACTTCCTATTTGGTCACCTCTATAATGAATGAACTACTCACCCTTAATACCACAACAAACATTTATTGAGAATTGATCAGTCACCCATAATTTAAACACGATTTGACAAGTCTCTGACACCCATCAATTATGACATTGCAATAATTTATCAATAAACTCCACATTTCAGTATACCTATATAACTTCATTTAAGTTTCTCTACATTCAGACCATTTTATTCACTTATCAATCATTCCTCTTATTCATTTTCATTCTCTCGCTCATAGCTTTCCTAATGCCTCTCTTGAAACACTTAAGGGTGAGTTTGACGGGGCTTATAAGCTGTTTTGCTAATAAGCCCAACTCATTTTTGTGTTCGGTAACTCGTAAATAAGGTGTTTTTAATAAAAAAATAGAATATATTTTTTAAGGAAAAACAGAAGTTAGGATTGACCCGCTTCTAAAAAACCACGAATACTTTTATTTACTTTTTCCACTATTTCGTAAACAATTTACCCACCACGCCTCCTCTCTTCTTCTTCAATCTTGCGAAACTCTTTCGTATCCACTTTCCGACCATTTCTAACAATCGGTTTTTCTTCCTTCAAGATGTTGTGAAACCAGCTTCCATGTCCCGATCTTTATGACTATCATCGAGATACTTATAATATCTTCCCCATCACATCTCTTTACATCAGCCCTTTTCCAAAGTTGGCGCTCGTCTTCATCTTCAATATAAGCTCGAACTTAATATAGATATGCAATGTTAATCAACTACATTGTACAGTTGAAACTTGAGATCATTAGAATGATATCAGGACCGGATTGTTCTTTCTCTCAGATTCTTATATACATGACACCTTTTATTGACTAATTTGCATGATTTGAGATTATGCTACTTTCGTAAAATTGATTTAGGGTTATTTCTCAGTTTTTTATCATAAGGTTAATTTACAGTTTATGTTCAGTTATCGATTGTGTTATATAGTTCGTGATAGTGTGATGCTTGCTCTGGTTTCAAATCATCCTTCTTAAGAAAAAATCATTGTGTTGATTTTATTAATCTATAGTAGTATATATTTGTGAAGGTTGTGCATATAGCAACATGTGAGCAGCTCCCCTCACTGTTAAAAAGGTTAATTTACCACCACATACTGTCATCTAACCTCCCACTTAGCCCTTATGAAACCAAGTCCACATGGTAATGTATTTTTTAGCTTCATATCGTGAGCAAGCTCGCAAACAAGAGTACGTTAGTTAAGCAACTACACCATGGAATCTTGGTCACCCTTCATGCAAATAAACTTTTCAGTTGCAGTTGCAAATTCAGTTATTCGTGTGAATTATGTCTACTGTGGTGGATTTAGTATGTTATTATGTTACTGCATACTTGAAAATTCATACAGGAATACCATGATGCGGTGTTTGCTTTACCAATGGCAGAATGTCAATGCTTCCATCAGATTCTTTGTAATTCAGCAAGCTGCAAAATTAGAAGAGCAAAAAATGAGCAGATGCTTCAAGCTAGTAATCTAATACGATGTTTGGTTCACTGTATAATTTTTTTTGCAATATCTGCTGCACATGCCCTAGCTATATGGTAAATTGATGTTCCATATCTAAATGTTTAATTCTGATATTTTAACTTGATCTAGTTTTTGCAATATGCTTGTTGGTTTTGCGGGCAAGGATAATTAGATGTTAGTGGTTTCTTGAAGAACTCTTTTGGGTTATGAGATGTTAGCAAATTAATATACATGTCCAATATAGTCATCTTGTAAATTATAAGTACTTCACTTCAACTGCTTTTAAGATTGAAAAAACATTATAAACTAATTTATTAAACACTAAAAGTGCTTTGCTTTTCAGGTGTTTATTCTCACAGATAAGCAGAAGCCAGTTTTGCTTACAAGCATAGGCCTACCAAACACAACCTAAATATGACATCTTCTCCTCACTACAGCTTAAATTCTACTAATCCCCAAATAGATAATGAAGATGAGTATGGGGAATCTTCGAATGCCCAACCATATGACACTTCTCCAAGTTTCAATATCAATGCTCTCATGGAATCTTACATGGTAGCATACTCGGAAGCTAAAAATTTCTGTAAGGAATACTTTGCTCACATTAGAGAAAGAGAAACAATTAGAATGACCCCAAGGCGTAAAAGAAAATTCATGGATAAGGGTCACGCAGGGGTCCAGTAGATTCTGTTGGAAGACTATTTTGCTCCTTCACCAGAGACAACAACTTACTTTGATGAGGTGTTCCAGTGAAGATTCTGCATGAGGAAGAGCTGTTTCTCTGTGTCGTGGAGAGTGTTCACAATCACGACAAATATTTCACGCAAAAACCAGATGCAGTCTAAACTTGGGTTTCGTGAATATTATAAGTGCACTATTGCAATGTGTGTGTTACCTTACAACTTAGTCTATGATTAGGAGGATGAGTGCTTTCAAATAAAAGCTAGTACAATGAAGGAGACATTCCATAGATTTATCACAAGTGTAATTGTTGTGTTCGGTTTTACTTACCATAGGAAGCCAACACAGAATGATGTGGCGTATCTCCTCGGAAAGGAAGGGATTGTGGATTTTCAGAATGTTAGGAAGTATTGAATGTATGTATTTGGAGTGAAAAGATTGTTTTACATGGAGAAGTGGGAGACTGGAAATCATATTGGAGGAATTATTTTTTTCCCATTGCTCACACGCATGGCATGCATTCTTCGGTGTTCCGGGTTCATGTAATGATATTAATTTCCTTGATCGATCTCCTTTATTTGATGAGGTTGTGTTGGAAAAGTCACCACCCAATCGCTTTTAGTTTAATGAAAACACATATAAGACAGGATATTATCTAACAGATGGAATATATTCAGATTGGGCTACATTTATGCCGGTTATTCGCGTCCTAATAGATGAGAAGGCAAAGTACTTAACACAACTTCAAGAGATATCAAAAGGATGTTAAACATGCATTTGGGTTGTTACAAAGTTCGTTTCAATATCATTCGCAACTCGCCATATATGTGGGCCATGCAATTTGTGAGTAAAACGTTTTAGCATGCATTATAGTGAATAACATGATTGTTGAGGATAATAGTATGGTGCATGGCCTCAACTATAACCATACCCAGTTGGTGGCATCTTTACATGATGAGCTGCAATGGAGTCCAAATCATGATCACCGAGATAATTTTGGCTAATGTGTCTAAAGAAGATTCGCAATCCGTCATAAACCAACAAATCATCAATTAAAAGCAGATTTGCTAGAACGTGCTTGAAATTATTTTCAATAATTAAATAAGTTCAAGTTATTGTAACAACTTATTATTTGTCTTTCATGATTTTCAATATTCTCTATGTATTGTTTGTATTACCTTATTTATGATTGAATTTTGTACTTTGTTTTGGTTGATATTAAATTATTTTCATTTCAAAAAAATTTAGCCATATTTTAACATAATTTAACTTTAATTTTAACATTATTTATAGTTTATTCATAAATCAAAAAATCTATACCGTTTAAATTTTAAATTACATAATTAATGTAGTTTTGACATTAATATATTATTGTGATTTCACAAATTAATTTTTCCTTAGTACTAAATAATTGAGATTAATTTATTTAATGTAATTATCACATATATAATTAATTTTATTTTTTATAAATAAATAAATAATTTTCACAACTTCAAATTATTAAATACAAATTTTATTTATATTATTACAAAATGAAAAATGATTTAGGCTGCTAAAGTTAATTTATTCTATTCTAATAGCTAGTCTGCAAATATAAATAGCAGGTCAGAAATAAGTAAAAAAAGTAGTGGGGCTAGTCAAATGTGATGTGGAAAAGACTATATGATGTGAACATGACTGAATGATTGTGAGATTTGAAAGACAGAAGAAAGTGCAAAAGTTTCAAATTGGGATTGTAGCATTGTACATGCTCTAAGCTTTTGCATGTGTGATTTCATGAATAATATCATAAATTACCAAATATTAATAATTTAAAAATGTAATGAGATAAATTTGACAGATTGCATAGCTGCATATAATTTTTTTATGAATACTAACGGGAGTCCCACCGAGCGCTGCGCAGTGTCATTGATTGAAAAATTGGTATCAAATTTTCATGTATTTTTACATCTCAAAATTTAATTGAAAACAAACCATGTAATTAAATTTTAGAGTTTAGTCATCTAAGAACTATATGAATTATGAGGTAGATTAATTTATTTTATATTTAATGAAAGAAATGGAATGGACTTCACTAATATTTTTATTTAAATTATTTTCATGTTAAACTAAATATCATTGTCCTTGTCTTCTTTCAAATTTTCCTGCAATTTTTTATGAGATCTATGCAAATAAGGGGACAATGACATGAATCAAATCTCATAGCGAACATTTATTTATTATATACTATTTTTTATATGAATCTTCTTGCGAAAACTCTGGGTTGCGGAAAATTGGATGTTTATTTATTTGAGGATCTCGCCCAATTCAAATAAATGCACGAATCGCAGCGTCTAGCCCGCAGGGTACACTCAACTCGACTTATAAGCGTCTAGCCC
>JAULKM010158815.1:0-16587 GCA_032355605.1 Rubia tinctorum
TATAACTTACATCGATGATATCAGTAGAAGAATCACCACCACCCGTAGTAGTCTCTGAAGGTTGGCTAGAACTAATTCTCGAGTACTCATCAAACAAATCTGTCAACTTGCTTTTTATCTCCTCCACCTTCTCTCTCTTTGTTGAAGAATCCATCATGTCGAAGCTAAAATCGACGAACTGAAGTTTGAAACGAGGGTCTAGAACAATGGCAAATGACAGAACCATACTGTAACAACTCCAATATTTGAGAAATTTACTTTTCATTTTCAATGCCATTTCTCTAATCAAATCATCCGCAGCAGTTATGTCTTTTTCCAAGAAATACTGAATTTTCCAAACATTTTGAAAATAAAGATTTGATGTCGGATACTTCCTCTTCGAAAACAATACTGTCAAATCATAGAAAGGCTTCAAGAAACTTGCAATCTTTTCTATTCTCTCCCACTCTTCATGCGTATGGCAATGCTCATATCCATCATCATCATCCTTTAAGTAGATAAATGCATCTTGAATAGTATTGCCCTTTCAATCATGAGAAACGTGGAATTCCATCGTATTGATACATCTTGCCTCAATTTCTTATATGTCAGCAAAGAAAGTTATCTAAAATAAGTAGAAAACTGTTTCAACCTCACTTCAGAACATTTCAAATACTTGACACTTTCTCTAATCTTGTAAATTGACTCCTCAATCACAACCAATGCTGATTGCACAATCAAATTTAATATATGAGCACTACAATGGACGTGGAGGAACTCACTTTCACAGAAAACTGAACCCTCAAAAGAAAATTAATTTTTGAGAGATCTTATCATTCTATCATTATAAGAAGCATTTCCAAAGTAATGGTAAATATTTTCTTTTCAATACCCCATTCCTTGTGAAACTCAAACATTTTCTTTGCTAACACTAGACCATTGTGAGGGGAGGAACGTGATGAAATATCAAAAGCCTATTTTGTAATTTCCTGTTTACATCAACATAATGAGCTGTAATTGCCATATACCTATCACTAGTTGGTGAACTCCACATATCATAAGTCAAAAAGAATTTTCCCAACACTAAGTCAAGTTCCTTTTTGATTATTTGTTTCTCTCTTTCATAATATTTAACCATATCTAAGAATGATTGTTTCTCGAAAATGGAGATGCTTCAAGCTCAACTCAACATGATAGAGAATCAAGATGTGCACGTAAGTAATCATTGTGGTTTTCTTATTTATTTTCAAATATTTTTTTATTGTATTCATAATTTTATACCTTCGTTTATTAGGTAGAGGGGTCCTCAAATTCAAGATGTATAGTAGCCCTTATTAATGAATAATCAACTCAAGAGTTTCGTAGTTTAGAGACTTCCCAACCAAATGAACATTGTGAGGTACTATTTTTTTCATGAAATTGACTTCTTATTATTATTTTAGTTATTTAATGTTTCTTAATTTTTTTGATAATTATAATGTTAATCTTATTAGATCAGAAAAGAGAAAGAAAAATCAGAGGAGAAAAACAAAAATGCTAGTTTAGATGGTAGATCATCAAAACCACAGGTAATTTAGTATTTATAATAAATATTATTTTACAAAGTAAGCTCACAAACGTGAGTATTTCTTTTACATGTTTCTTAGGAAAAAATAATAAAGGCAACAAGGAGTAGTAAGAGGAACGCTACACAATGACTTTTGTGTTAATATTGCAATATAGAGTTATCTATTTCAATTCTAGTTCAAATTTATTAGATTATCTTTGAATGGTGACTTTGAAGAGGGATACTTCTATTTTGGATATTGATTGTTGAAGAAATATTCTTTCTATTAATTTTATTACATTATCTAGACATCAAGATTTATATTACAATTACAATTATCTTTATCTTTATTAATTTATATATTTATTGCAACATTGTTTTTAAATATATAACATATATATAGTCTAATGTGTAATATTATGCATATCTAATCATATGTCGTAAAACATGTGAAAGGAATACAACAAATAAAAAATTTTGTTGTAATTTAATGACATTGAAACTAAAGACAATAAGTATGACGTATAAAAATGACAATTTGAAAGTGATGCAAAATGTGTTACATTATTTGCGACTAATAATTATTATATGCGACACATATTGTGTGTGTCGTAGAAGTTTATGACTCTTCTGTTTATTGTCATGTGTTGCAAAATAGCATCACATAAACTATTGTAGAGCACATAATGTCGTAAATTACAGCTCGTAGTGTTAATAAAAGTCGCATAATGTGCCACAAATAATTACGTCACTAAATATATAATCACACATGATGTGTCGTAAACACAAGTATCAATAAAATTAAATAATGCTGAATATGTCTCAGATGACATGCATCAGTAAGCTTTATTAACGCACAATATGTCGCAAATAGTTATGCATCGGTAAACATAAATAATGCACAATGTGCTGTAAACAACAATGCACCACTAACTGAAAATGATGCAAAATATGTCACCAAAAGAAATGCGTCGATGAATGGAAATGGCGTATTATGTGTAGTAAACATACTTGCGACACTATATTTAAAATGGCGCATAATATATCGCAAATAGTTATGCATCACTAAATGAGATTGATGCAAAATATGTTGCCAAAAGAAATGCGTCGATGACTGAAAATGGCGCATTATTTGTCGTAAACATACACGCGACACTATATTTAAAATGACACATAATATGTCGTAAACCAGTTATGCATCACTAGACTTAAATGGCGCATATTATGTCGTAATAGTTCGCAACACATAATTTAGTGACACAAAATATGACCTAAAATTTACGGCTCAATTGAAAAAAAAGTGATGCAAAATTTGCTACATGGGTATATGTGTTATAATAAAGTGTGACGCAAACTATATCACAAATTAGCATTTGCGACACTAAATCACTGATAAGCGACACAGTTTGCATGTCGCTAAAGGTCATGTTTGTTGTAGTGGTAGTTTCAAATGGATCTTTAGTTTTCTAAGGGCTTTTGATAATGGTTAAATCCTTTGAAAGCCCAAACAACAAGATGGCCTTATTTTTGGCAAAACTAAGTGTTTGGAATGGTCAAAGTTAATGACAACATTTACTGGTAATTAAGAGTTATAATTCAAGGTAAATACTACTAGGGTTATACGGTATAAATACAAGGTACGTATTCATTTTTAGCATTCATTCTGTCTTTGATACAATATCGATACACTTTCCTGACTTAAGCATTAGAGAGTTTTCCCCAGCTAGGACCTCTCGGGGATTGTTGTCTTGCATATCACGACCAAAACATTCAACGAGGCTGCTCAATCGGCTTTGATACATGCCCATCTTTCTCAATCATAGATACATTCTTGTTGATTTTAGGAAGAGGAAGGGGTTTATAAGTGATTAATTCCCTAACCCGCTTCTTTTTCTACCGCAGGTGAGTGTGCAATATAGGAGGCAAAGCATCTTGAATCACACCAAAAGAGACATGTTCATCAACAAGTGTATCATTGGATAGTTCATTGATACAAGATAGAGCATGTAAGGTTTCAAGGTCGGGTAACACCTCTTCATCTTCAATAATTTCATTAAGACATTTAACATTTTAATCAAACAAGACTCATCATATTGAGCATGTTCCTCACACAAAGTCATGCATTTACTAACAAGAGAGGGATTAGGTGAATCATGCTTAGACTTGTAAATGTCAAACCTAACTCTATCCATGTCATCCTCTAAGGTTAGTGTTTTTGAATGAACACCGATCTTAATCCTTGATGTTTTGAGAAAAGGTCTCCCCAATAAAATTGAGGGTGCACCACCATCGTGCGCTACATCAAGGACATAGAAGTTCTCCAGAAATACACATCTTACCACTCAGACCATCACATCCTTCACTAGTCCACGGGAACTAGCTTAGCAGTGATCGGTCTTTTGGACGATTACCCTAGTCTCTTTAAGTTCACCAATTTCTAGTTTTTCATAGATGCAAGGAGGTATGACATTAATAGAAGATCAAAGATCAATCATAGCATTTTCCACCAATTTTCCACCTAAAGAAATAGGAATTAAAAACATGCACATTTTGTAGGCAATTTTCTATGGTTAAGGGTGGTGACTCCCCCAATTTTCACTTTACCTACTTTCTTAAGTGGTTTACTCCTCTTTCTTGTACATGCAACTTTCAAAAAATTTGCATACGAAGGGACAAGTTCAATAAAGTCTAGGATCGAGACACTAACCTTCACCTTCTCAAAGATCTTCCAGATATGATCATCATTGGTTGGCATCTTTGGTATTCCCCTAAATGCATTAGGAAAAGGCAGCGGGAAATTTACTCTTGCTTAGGGTGTTGGAAGCTTCTTGATGGGTTCCTCCACAGCCAATTCCTGCTCCTACAAGTTTTTTTTGTTATCCATGATCAATTCATCCTCATGAGAGATTTCCTTTTGGGCTCACGCACCTCCTTCCCGCATCTCAATTTCAAAGCGCTCATATTCCTCAGACTGATCTCTGGTTGGGAAGGAAGTTTTTCAGACTCTTTAACTTCAAGTTGGCTTACCAAGGTGGAAAGTTTCCCGGCTTGAATCTCAATATTCTTGATACTTGAGAATGGCCTAGTCCTGAGATCTTCAATCTCTTACCTTGTACGCTTCGCTAAGACATCATGTTTCTTAGCAAATTAAGAGATTGATTCTTTGATTTCCTCTCTGTTTAACTTTTAAAGTGAAGTGTTATTGTTTGAAGGCCTTTCTACCCTCAATATTCCGCCAGCTTCATGTTGGTACAAACTAGGTAGAATTCTGAGAGATGCTTGTTTGGATCTTCTCCGACCATCCCATGAAAATTCGGAAAGCAATGGATCATGCCGCTCTTGAGTTCACATTTGGTGGCAATGGTGGGAAGATGATGCAAAGTTGTTGATTCTCCAAGTTTGGAGCCATCAATTCTCTCAAAGTGTGGTTGTCCTCTGCCATTTCTTCTTTCTCTACAGCTACCGAAAGTGGTTCTTGAGGAAATTCTGGCCTAGGTCTCATTTTCCTTCCTTTCCTACTACTTATGTAATTCGTCGGACTATGTAAAACTCCCAAGTTCTTGGAACGAGTAAGTACCATAAACTGGGAATAAAATAGTGGCCAACTAAAATCAACACTAGCAAAAAGGGTTAGAAGTAACTGGAAACATGTAGGAAAGCTCAACAAAAATAATCAACAAAAATAACACTACAAACTCAACTAACACGTTATGCATGGTAACTGCTAGAACTTAAAACTAACATCCCCGATAAGAGGACCAAAATTTTAACCCGCCTCCTCCCGAGCATCGCTAATAAATAACCTTTTTCACTAGAGATCCACTAAGCCGAGAGGGGGACGTGATCAAAGATGAACATTTGTATGTTGCTCTCGTCCCTACTACTATACTACCAAGAGTGGTAGATAGTGGCAAGTACCGGGGTGATCCACAAAGATTCTAGAAATATAGTAATCTACTAAACACAACCGTGGTCGGGTAGTCAATCTGACCACGTGTTAGGAATAAATATTGTTATAAAAATAACAATTGGGTGGAATTTTCAACTATCAACTACAAACATGCAATAAATGTAATAAACAAATAAACAGACACTCGGGGAATATTTGCGTTACATGGTTGATGTTATTTCGATCATCGATTTCATCAAGTACAAGAACTTACCCCTATTCTAGGGTTTGTGTCACGTGGTACGGACAATGGTCAAAACTTCCCCCTATCTGTTACATAGAGGTGTTCGTATAAAATCTTCCATTAGCCTCACCTCCGCAACTAGGGGAGTGCAACAGCTACTATGACACATTGCATAGGTCTGTTTCTCTCCTGGGCGATTAAGTCTCGGGGGGAACACAATGAACGAACTACCTCTATGTCTACAAAGGCAAAGGAAGCAGGCATCTTTTCGATGACTTCTAGGATCAACAAAATCACTCTAGTTTGCTACCTACTCTATCTCTACTCATAACCCTTTGGACCTCTTTCATTGGCTAACTAGATGTATGGTCGATCATAAAAATTAACAACGGTAACCTTTGTGTACACGCCCAGTTCCAGACTATCGCACCCTAAGCGTAACTTGGTTTCCATAACTGGAGAGTAGCAATAGTGCACCAACATGAAAGTAGACTCAATTGTTTGCCAACAAAGTGTGAATTTCATGCAATTCATAAGAATATTAAGAACAAGCCAACATAATGATCATAAAACACATAGAAATAGGTAGATCTAAAAATCTAAGAAATTTACCTCAACACATGAATACAAAAATAGTCCCCAAACTAGATTCTACTCCCTAAGCATTGAACCAAGTATTTCATTGAATTCAAAAAATTTGGGCAAAAGAAAGATAAAAAGATGAAAAGAAAATAAACTAGAGAGAAGTGAGAGTGTTTTCTCTATCTAGCCACCTATTAAGA
The DNA here is from genome assembly GCA_032355605.1 of Rubia tinctorum. Lineage (NCBI taxonomy): Eukaryota > Viridiplantae > Streptophyta > Magnoliopsida > Gentianales > Rubiaceae > Rubia > Rubia tinctorum. Next base: position 6,441 of record JAULKM010158815.1, read on the forward strand.
TCTTAAAATGAACATTAAATTAAGACCGAGTAGACAAAGGTCCATATATAGTAGTAGGGAATTGGGCCTAAAAATAGACCAAAAAAGTGGCCAAAACCCTAGCAGCCGCCAGGGCTCGTGCCGGCGTGGGGCACTGGCCGTACCAGATGTGCCCGCACAGGAAGCGTATCCTAGCACGAGAAGTGCCAGACATGCCGGAAGTGCCCCTCGTCACCTTATGCGACTCATTTTCTTGTATCGGTCGTGGCTAGTTCGCATGGCTAACTTCTTTGCTCCGCTATGGGTGAACCGTTGGCTTGATTTGGGATGTCTTGTAGTCAATTTTATAGTACTCGATAATAATAATTTAATGGTGACACTCTCAAGTGCTGGTTCTCCTCAGATTTTTCCCAGGACTCCATGCAACCTCGAACAGTGATCCATTCACTTCTTCTTTGGCCTTTTTGAACTTTGATTCCTCCTTTCTTGGTACCAATTCTTTCTACTACCCCAATTTGAAGTTCTTGACCTTTGATCTACTACCATCCTTTTTAATGGCCTTCTATATCTTCTACCATTCTTGCGAAAGACCTTCAAATATCTGCTACTACCCTCTCAGATGACTTTCCACCAAAATAAAATGAAAAGGCACTCACGGGCAACCTACTAATGAGAACAAAGAGGAAGATCTAGGCACCCGTGAATGCCAAGTGTACATTAGTCTCAATTAAATCTACAAAATGCGGGATTTATACAAGAAACCCAAAAGTGGTCGTCTAAACCCTTTGTTGTGCAAACCTAATCAAAACTAGCAATCAACCAAACAAAAGATGAAAATAAATGTGTTAAATGCATTGGCTAACTCATGCATAATAGGGCACATTACCAGACTGGCCAGCCCGTGTCAACACAAGGCTGCACAGCCCATGCCAGGGCATGTTGATCGTGTCAGCATGAGGCTAACCGGTTGGCAAGGCCTGTGCCATTTTTCATAGCCTATGTCAATTGCAGCTGCTAGGATTTTTTGGCCTATTTTGGGCCTTTTTCAAGGCCCAGTTTCCTACTACTATATATATCATATCTATTAGGGTTCAAGTTTATTCTCCTTTTAGACTCTTAAGAGTAGGGTAAAGAGAGAAAGGAGCTCTTCATTCTCTTTAAAATCTTTTATCATCTTCTCTTTATTTTCTTTTACCGAAAGGCATTGAATCCAATGAAATATTTGGGTTTAATTCTTAGGGAGTAGTTAATTACTTTGGGGTTTGTATTTGTATTCATGATTTGGTGCTTATTTTGTGAACTTCCTTAGATCTACCTATTTTTTATGTATTTTTGATGATTATGTTGGCTTGTTCTTTATGTTCTTATTAATTGCATGATTGTCACACTAATATTAGCACATATCGTGTTTCATGTTGGCGCACTTACTGATATCCCCTGAGGAAGGAAACCTAGACGTGCTTGGGGTAACGATAGTCCGGGATCGTATAGGTTTGTGCATATGGGTCGCCGAGTCAACATTACGATCAACCATACACTAGTCTTAGCTGGAAAATTGGCCCGAAGGGTAACAGATAGAGATAGTGTTAGTTAAAAACTAGAGTTAGCGTTACGCAACCCTAGAGCCATCAATATGGTGCTTCACCCATTTGCCTTTTTAGGCCTACGGAGAAGCATTTGTGGTGTAGTGCCTGAGACATTATCGTACAAGGGATATTAATGTCTGAACAGCAGCAGAGCCGTTGTTGCACTCCCCTAATTACGGAGGCGGTGCCGATGGAAGATTACAAGTGCATACTACGTAATAGGTATGGGTAAGTGTTGACCATCAACCACACCACGTGTCATAAACACTAGAATAGGGTTGTACATATTGTATGTTATTAAATCGAGGATCGAGAAAACATCGATTATGTTACACAAATACTCCCCAAGTGCTAGTTTATATAGTTTTATTCTCGTGTGATTTTTCGTGTTCATAGTTGTTAGTAGCCCCCCCCCCCAAATCTTGTTTTAGCCATACTAGTTATTCCTCACATGTGATTGGATTGACAACCCAATCGCAGCTCTGTGCAGTTAACTTTTAGATTCTTAGCACCTCTGTGGACGACCCCGGTCTTGCCACTATCTACCCCATAGGTAGTGATATGCATCTTTATGCATGCGTTAGCCTATGAATTTGACACATTTATTATCATCTTTTTTTTGTTGATTGCTAGTTTCAGTTAGTTTACATGACAAAGGGTTTAGATAATCATTTTTGATTTTCTTGTCTAAATCTCGAGTTTCGTACACTTAATTGAAACTAATGGACATTATGCATTCATAGGCACCTAGATATTCCTTTTTGGTCTCATTAATAGGTTGCTCGTGAGTACTTTTTATCATCTTTTTGTAGAAGGTAATCTGCGAGGGTGGTAGAAGATATTTGAAGGACATTCACAAGGATGGTAGAAGATATTGAAGGCTATTTGCAAGGATGGTAGTAGATTGAAGGCCATGGACTCCAAAACATGGTAGTAGATGGAATTGAACCCGGAAAAGGCAGATTCAAAGTTCAAGAAGCTAAAGAAGAAGTGGAGGAAGTGTTGTCCGAGATTTCACGGAGTTCTAGGAATGATCAAAGAAGAATCGGGCCTTAAAGGTGGCATTATTGCATTATTATTCTCTAGCTCTATAAAATAAAATATAAGAACTCTCAAATCGGTTCACCAATTCTTCCGTAGAAAAGCAAACAAGTCAGCGGTCGGACCAGTCAAGGCCAGCTTGAGGCCAGCCTGGCCTGCAGGAATGGGGGGTCTAGCATGGACGTGACAACACTCAGCATGGCCTGTGCCAAGCAATGCGGGTTGTGCTAGAGGCCTCTAGCACGGACCGTGCTGACCCTTGATTCCCATGCCAATGTCTTGGTTCCACTCAAAAAATTCTGCTAAGTATGGGTGCAGACCATTCCATTTCACACTGTCCAGGTCATTTCAATTCACCAATGTCAAGACCAGTCCACAGGTAGTGAAGAATGACATAGTCCGTGCCGAGATAATGAGCAAAATGAGATTCAAGCCGACGGCCGGCACCGGTTGACATAGACCGCGCCGCCATGAGGCAAATGGTTCGTGCCATGAACGACGGCCCACTCCGACATATGGCTACAGGTTATTCCATGCTTGATGGCCTGTGCCAGCATGAGGAGGCCTCAGCTGGCACGGATCATTCCATGTGCCAACCTTCATGATGTTAACGATTGTTAGGATTTTTGGCCTTTTTGGGCCTTTTTTGGTCATGATTCCGTACTACTATATATATGGACCCTTGGGTTTAATTTTATGCGCACTTCTTATCTTCTAGAGTAGGTTAGAGAGAGAAAATTCTCTTTCTTTTCTCTAGCTTATTTTTCATTCTTCTTTTATTTTTCTTTTGCCTAAAAGTGGTTAATCCAATGCAATACTTGAGTTCAATGCTTAGGGAGTAGGGAATTAACTTGGAGATTATATTTGTATTCATATATTAATTTTTATTTTGTGAGAATTCTTAGATCGACCTATTTCTATGTGATTTGTGATATTATGTTTGCTTGTTCTTAATGTTTTATGAATTGCATGATTGTCACACTTATTAGTACACACCATAGTCTACTTTCATGTTTCCGCAATATTGATACCCCCGGGGAGGGAAACCTTGATGCGCTTCGGGTAACGATGGGTCTGGATCCACATGGGTGTGCGCACGTAGGTTATCATTGTTAACGTTAAGATCGACCATGCACTAGTAAGCTGACGAGTTGGTTCGAAGAGTAGAGGGTAGAGATAGAATGAGTAGAAAACTAGGGTTAGCTTTGCAACCCTTAAGCCATTGATAAGGTGTTTCACCCCCTTTGACTTTTTAGGCCTAGGGAGAACATTTGTGTTCTAGTGCCCAGGATGTAATCGCACGGGGGAAATTACTATCTACATGGCAGGCAGGTCTGTTGTTGCACTCCTCTAATTACGGAGGTGGTGCCGATGGAAGAATACGTGTGCACCTTACATGACAGGTATGGGGAAGTGTTGACTATCGACCACACCACGTATCATATATATAAGAATAGGCTTAAATTTGTATGTGATGAAATCGATAATCGAAATGACATTAATCATGTTACGTAAATATTCCCGGAGTGCTAGTTTATAGAGTTTATTCTTGTGATCATTTGCATGCTAGTAGTTTTAGTTATAAAATCCCCTCAGTGCTTATTTTCACAACACTAATTATTCCTAACATGTAGTTGGATTGACGATCCAATCACAGTTATGCGTAATTGATTATTAGATTCCTAACATCTCTGTGGACGACCCCGGTACTTCTCACTATCTACCAGTGTTGTTGGTGTAGTAGTAGGAATAAGAGCAACATTATAAATTTCAATATTTGATCCCTAACAGTCTTCCTCTTGGTTATTGGTTGATCTCCCGATGTTCATTATTAGCGACGCTGGAAGGGGGTGGGTCAGGTTGTATAGTAGTAGGAATGGGAGCGACAATATAAATTCCATATTTGACCCCTGAAATGTCCTTCTCTCGGTTTAGTAGATCTCCCGTGAAAAGGTTATTTATTAGTGATGTCGGGAGGGGGTGGGTCAGTATGCCAAAAATAGTGTATCAATCATGCATTTAATAACAATGCAAGGCAAAAGTCAACATAATATTCATAAGAATTAAAGGATAGGGAGATCTTAGAATGTCACAAAATAACTACCAATTCATTTATACAAATATAAATCCCCAAGACAAATCACTACTCCCTAAGCATTGAACTCAATCTTTCCATTAGATTCAATGTTGTTGGACAAAACTAGGAGAATTAAACTAAGAGAGAAGGGTTAGCCCATCTCTCTCTATCTACTCTTAGGAAAAACTAGGAGAATGAAAATAATACTATCCAAACTTAAACACTAGTAGACATAGGTCCTCTTATATAGTAAATAGAAATGGTCCTTGAAAGAGGCCCAAAAAAGCAACTTAAACCCTAGCAGCCGCAAGGAAAGAGTCGTGCAGTAGCACAAGGCCAGGTGTGAGTCATCCAACTTTATGAATCCACGGTCACTTATATATTCATGGGCCACTGGCTGGAAGCACCTCTTGATTATTTAAATGGAATATACTGTGTGATCCTTTGAGGGCCGCTAGCTGGAAGCTTGATTTCATATTCTCAGCGGGAGGGTCGTGTGTAACCCTGCGGGCTGCCAGCTCGGAGTTGATTTTTGGGAAATTGATGGTGTGATCATACAAATCTTCATGTCTCATGGGCTGGTCTTAGTACTTTGACTTCAATAGAACACAAATCGCGCATTATGGCACGTCCAGTGCTGTATACTTAGCCGAAGGAGCTTCATTGGATGGCACGGACCATGTAGTTACTTGCGGCCCATGCCAAAGCACTTTGGCACCACCCATTCTGGTTGGCATGGCCCTTGCAGTATCACACGACCATGCCATTTCTTCACTTGTTGATATTTTACTCCTTTTTCTTTTCGGCTTGACTCCAACTACTACCACATTTTGACTCGTGGCCTTCTGTCTACTACTATCCTTACAATGGCCTTCTACTATCTACTACCATCCTTGAAAATGGCCTTCTACATACTATGTCAAAGTGCTTATGAGCAATCTACAAATAAGCTCACAAAAAAATCTTGACGCTCGTAAGGACATAGTGTCCATTATATTTAATTAAGTCTACAAGACTAAGATTTAGACAAGAAAACCAACAATGTCTATATAAACCCCTTGTAATGTAAACCCAAATAAACCAAGGAATCAACCAACCAAAACATAATAATAAATGTGATAAATGCATTTGTTAACACATGCTTTTAGGTGAAGATTAGACATGGTCATGGGTGGTGTCAAAGATGGTGAATATGGTAACGCACTGTCCCATTTTTATTAACTTTTGAAAATGTATGAAAAAGAAGTCATGAGGACGACAATAAACAAACAGTGTTTTTATTTTGCTTTAGTAGGTTTTCAAATTTTTTGTGATCTTTGGGAATGTGTTTGAATTTTAATGGTGTTTTTAGGGATTATTAGTCATGGCATTTTGGCTGGAACAATACTATACTTAGTTTTTGTGTTTTTGGGTGCATGAAATTTTGCGTTAAAGTTTGAAGGAACTGATCTTGGCACGAACCATGCCAAGCCTCGTTCCAGAATGCAAAGCACGAGACTTTTTGCACAACACGAGCCGTGCAAAAATAGATCAGCACGAGCCATTCATACTGTATGGCCCATGCCACTACCACCCATGCCGCCTAAGTTCGCCAATAAAAATTCACTAGCCTATCTATAAATGGCCTCGTTCTCACCTTGTTCATCACCTCATTCTTCACCAAAATCCAGGTACTCAAAAATGCAAACAACATTTCTTCTCCTAGCCTAAAATCCACATAACTCCTTCGTTTCTAAATAAAATTCACTCAAATTTGTCCCCAAATTCTTCCTCTCTAAAATTTGCACAAAGGTCATAGCCTATTGCATCCAAAAACGCAAAAATTCTTCCCGGATTAGTCAAAAACTCAGTTCGGCCTCTTCTTCATATTATCTCCCAAATTTGAAGATTTTTCCTATTCCAAGTGTTAAAGATTGCTGGAATCTACTTTGGGAGGATCCCCGCACACTCCACGAGCACCAGTTCATCAACTTTCATCCCCAATCTTCACCTAGGTACACAGACGAACTCTTTCAAAATTTTGGGGGAATTTTTTATTTTTGGAATTTTTGGATATTGCATGTTTAGGGCATGTTAAGTGAGGTTTGAGTGTGATTATATCTTTCTATGGGATATTTTGAGTGTGGGATAGTTGTTGAGATTGTTCGACTATTTGTTACTATCTTTGTGCGGTATATCGTTCTTGCTGTCATCATGCCACTTAGACAAAGGACAAGTCCTAATGAGACATTTATGGGTCTTCGCACACTCCTTAAGGATAATCAGGAGTGATGGGAGCATCTTGTGGGATGCCCCATCTTAGAGACAAAGTTTGCATATGAGAGGACCCTCAAGGAACTCAAACTCTATAAACCAGTCAAGGAGCTCCTAAAAAGAATAGGATTGAAGGACTTCATGAATAAGTCACCCCCCACTTACACTGGGCGCACCCTAGAGTTCCTAGCGATTGTCAAGCCATGGGTCAATAGGTTTGGTTGGAAGATAGCCAGGTTCCATCTGGGGAGACATGGCCTGGCCCATGACTTACAAAGAGATAGCTACATTCTTTGGGTGGAAGAATTAAATTGAGAAGGATGGTTATACACAGATAAATCATTGTTCGATGTTTATACATTCTGGCCCGCCATTACCTGATAGAAGATAGTGAAGACAAGCAAGAACAACGACATAATGCAACCAACACTAAGATATATTGCGAGGTTGTTGACTAGAGTGGTGTTGTGCAATTGAGGGGCCACCACTTCCACTGAGATGGACTGCAAGATCCTATGGTCAATTTGGACAGGGCAAGCCTGCCCTAATATTGTACAAGACTTCATCACCCAGTGTTATGACCTTCCCATAAGGCCAAAGAGCAAGATAGCAGTTGGGGGCATGATATCATTCCTAGCTGATCATTTTGGCATTCCGATGAGTGAGGGTATGCGGGAGAACCGGAACTCCCCATACACCCTTACTTATGGAGTTATAGTGGATGAATCAATGATACTTTAAGATGCTGGATTGATTTACTAGTGCTACAAAGGCACCAACTTCATTAGACTTCCCTAGTTCAGTAAGACCAAGCTAGTCTCGAATTCATATTAAGGGATCTTACCATACAGCCAGATCAAGGTGCACATATAGTAGTGAGAGGCTCCCAAGCTAAGCAGGGAGGGAGGATAACCATGTACTGATGGAGAAGGATCAGATTCCCGAGAAGCATGCATAGTCTCCCCCCTTCCCCCATTGACCACCAGCACATTCATCCACCGCCGATGTTTCCTTAGTTTGTGCAGCCACCACTAGTTAAGAAACAATTTTTTTCCATCTACCCCCAATGAGAAACAGTTTGGATCACAACCACCTTATCAGGGGTCGACTGAGATTCGAGAGAAGCCTTTCATGTCTATGGGCCATAGTTCCAGAGGTTCACACAGACGGAGCATCTCCCTACACACAGCTTATTTTTAGGGTGGAGCAGACAGACAGTCGTTGACCCTTTATTTGTTTTTAGCCACACCGACATAGTATTTGCATCCCATCTCAGTGTAAGCATCAGCAGTGGTAAAACCCAAAGTTCAGTCAATTCTGGGAGCTTGGTTCACCTAGATTCTGGAAGTTTATTTCACCTTACGACATGTGGGCTCAACCATTGATACCTGAGCAGGATTAGATGCAGTTTTAGGGTGACTCCATCTTCGAGGTTCGACAGGATATAAACAAGCTTGGTGCACAGCTCGACTATCATCAGGGTGAGACTGCATTCTGGTTTGACAGGGTGAACGATCAGCTGAAGTACTAGAGGATGAACATGGGCATGATCAACCATGATATTCGGGAGATCACTAATAGGTTGAGGACAACCAGTATTGGAGATAAGCACCCACATCAGGAGCTGCACAGGCAGGGGCGTGGAGCTAGACGTGTAGGACGACATTGAGTACTTGTTGTGTTTCCAACCTTTTTCTTGCCTTGGTCACATGCATTGGGGGTAATGCATGAACTAAATGTGGGGGAGGGGTTGGAACACCTTCACATTAGTGGAAACTATTTTTCCCTTATCTTCTTAATACTGCTTTGATTTAGATATTGTGATGACTATTTTCCCTTTCTTTTTCCCTCATTTGGTTTTGAAAATTTTTGTTATTTGGTTTATTTTTTGTGTGAGGGCACCTTTTGTAGTTGTTTGGGATGTTTGAACACTTTGGTAGTGTTATTTTGTTTTTCCTTATCATCATGAATTATGAAGCCCACCTTTGGGGAATTTTGTGTTACACTATAAAATTTTTTGAAAATTTGAAAATAAATAAATAAATAATATATATATATGCCCGACTAAGTAAAAAACCTGAAAGGTCAACTTAGGCAACAATGGGAAAGGCACGGATAGGTCAAAAAACCTATACAAAAGTGAGAGGCCATGGTGTGAAAAAGGTGAGAAGTGAGTTCAATTTGTGGGAAGTTAGGATGAAAACCCGAAAGGACTCCTAGGCAAAATGAGAAAAATTTAGAGAAGTTGAGAGAAATTTAAAAAATCCTACAGTTCTCTTTGATTGTTGTTTTGGAAATCCTTTTTTGTAGAGTAACTAGATTCACACTCATCTTTGTGAATTTCACCTTTTTGTTGGTATGATTGGTTAGATAGATCGATTTAGATTCTTTGGGGAGTGAGAGTTGTGAGATTCTTACATCTTTGAGGGAACTAGGGTATTCTAGGAATCAATGTCGAATGTGTTGGGGAACTCTCTTTGCATGCTTCTTTCCACTTAAATTTTTGCTCGTTCTTGTTTGCTCGAGGATGAGTAAAGGTTTAAGTCTGGGGGAATTGATCTGCACCTAAAAGCATGTATTAACTAATGCATTTAGCACATGTATTAGCATTTTTTGGTTAGTTGATTGCTAGGTTTAGTCAGGTTTACATCACAAGGGGTTTAGATAGCCATTGTTGGTTTTTTGTCTAAATCCTTAGTTTTGTAGACTTATTTAGATCTAATGGACAATATTTCCTTACATGCATCTAGATCTTGTTTTGTGAGTTTATTTGTAGATTTCTCGTAAGCACTACGGTGTAGATTGGAGAAGGTCATTCGCAAGGATTGTAGTAGATAAAAATCCACGAATCAAAACATAATAGTACATGGAATCGCGCCAAGATAAGAAAAGGAGTCGAAACTCGAACAAGTGAAGAACTAGCACAACCATGTTGTACTGCACGGGTCATGCCATCAAAATTGGATGGTTCCAAAGGGTCATATCATGGGTCGCAAGGAACTGCATAACCCATGTCGTTCAAAGGTGTCGTGCGGCTAAGTATGAAGCATGGGCGATGTGATATTGCGAGGCCCAACGCCCCTGAAGTTGAAAATCTGGAAGGTCATCGCCGTGCCTCTCAAAGATACAATTTGTAAGCTCTAAATGCTTACTAAATATAATTAAGTAGATAGTGGCAAGTCGGGGTCGTCCACAAAGAAGAGGGATTTTC
>JAULKM010158826.1:0-16586 GCA_032355605.1 Rubia tinctorum
GTGTCCCGCAGGTGTGGCGGCGGTGCAAGATGGTCCGTGCGAGGATGAAGGATACCGTTGTGTGGTCCTTGGTTTGATGGGGAGATTGTTGGGTATTTTCAACCAAGTCCCACATTGGAAGTTGAGTGAGTGTTAGTTCCCTATACAAGTTTGAGTCCCACCACATTAGTATGAGGCCTTTTGAGTTTAGACCCAATAAAACCATGTGAGCTTGGCCCAAAGCGGACAATATCATACTAATGTTGGTTGTGGTGGGCTTGGTAGTCACAACACAGAGGATGCGGGATAGCGGGAGGGAGCGAGCGGGGGTTATCTTGGACATATCCGGTGGGCTAGTGGTAGGTTCTTGTCAGTTGCTTCTGGAGGGGAGGTTTTCGTAGATGGTTCACTCACGATGGTTCTCGTCGCCGCAGGATGATTGTTCTCCACCATGGTTCTCATCCATGGCGGGCTGGTGGTTCTCGCTAGAACCATGGTTCTTGTCTGCCTTAGGATGGTAGTTTTCTGTTATAGTTCTCGACCACTGGAAGTAGGTGGTTCTCGCGAGATCCATTATTCTCGTATGCGGCTTGCGTCGTGGTTTAGGGTTGGTTTGGGGAAGAAGTGGTTGGGAAGAGAGGGTTTATTCTCACGGAGACCAGGCTGGGGACATCAGGGGCTGGGCTGGGGACTGGTTGTTTCCAGCTGGTAGGGGTGCGGAGGGCGAGGGGGTGGGGTGATGGGCGGTGATGATTAAACTTGTTCCAGATACCCAAGATCAAAGGTAGGAGAGAGGAGAGTCGTGATTCAAAGAAATGATCAAACGTCTTGCGTCAGACAGTTGTTTCAACTTCATTGTGTTTTGTGATGGAATATGGTTCCATCGAAAATCATATTGATGCGATAAACATGAAGCAAGGGTAATGGCGAGCTTGAGAAACTTTGAAAAGGTGATCGAATGGCTCGATTAATGCTCATCATCTCTGGTACCTGAATATTTTATCGTACCACCAGACTACAAAATGAAGATCTTCTTTGATGGAAGAATACAAGATGCGGTTGTAGAAGTGATATTTGTGGTTTATGACGGGAATGGAGTCTTGGTCTGGGTTAGTTTGCACTGGATTCTGAGTGTTAATGACCCACAGTTAGCTAAAGCAAGAACCATCGAAGAAGCTCTACTTCCTGCGAAAGAGTTGCACTTCCTTGAGTTCATTTTAGTAGGTGATGCCTTAGTATTCAATTTAGTATAGTTACCAACCACCATGCCACCTCCCCACCACCATGCCACCCCTCATCCACGTCCCAATATAACCCCCATCCTCGCCCTTTGTTTTAGTGAATTAAGCACAAAACCTAGCACGAGTGCCACGTTGTCCCTATCTATGAGTGTTTCTGCTTCAAGAGCTTTTCCAATAGTGATTTGGCTATAATCGATTGAGACCTATCCTCATGTGCAGGATTCAAACGACGCCGTGAAGAAACTAAGCAGGCGGTGGCGAGCTGATGGCGGTTCTTAGTGGTGAAAAAAAGTTCATTGATCTGAGAAGAAAATGGGGTTGGTGAAGGACTGCTGATTGGAGAAGAAAATGGAGTTTTCAAGTTCCGAGTGATGGTGAGCTGAGAGGAAGAAAACGGGGTTTTCAATTTTCAACATTTTTTCTTCAATTTAGGGGTAAAATGATCATTTATTCAATTCCGTCTAAAGTTCCATTGACAATTGAAGTCAACAGTGACCAAAGTTAGATTGACTCATCATCAATAAGTTAGAATTAGTTTGACACTTTCTGGTTTTGCAAGATTATATTGCCACTTTCAACCTAAAGAATGGTTATTTTAGCTTTTGACCCTTGATTGTTTTTGAAGAGCTACTGAATCCTTTATCATGCACCTTTTTTTTTATTCCGTGAAAGAGGAAAGGTTTCGAGGTAAATTATATGGTATCCTTAATTTAATATGAACAATGTATCCCCATAAATAATTTGTCTAATGATATGTAGGCTGGTATATGAGATTGCGCATTCTTAAAATTTGATTGTATTTTACTGAATAGAAATGGATTGGACTGAATTAAACTGAAATGAACCTTGCCTCATTTAATTATTTTAAAATACTAAATTCAACTAAATTTAAATATAGTAAATTGAATTTTACTAAATTTAACTTTAGTTGGAAATTAGCAATAATAGGCCTTAACAAAAACTTGATTGGACTGGAATGAACTAAATTGAATCAAACATAATTCAAAGTAATTCAATTCAATTCAATAAAAATTAATTAAATAAACTAGAAAAACCCTAGCAGAAAAATTGTTCATTATTATGAAATTTCATGTGAACTAAACTCAAATGAATGAATTAATTTGTTAGAATTCTACATACCACTGGTAATTAAAAATGAGAAAATAATTTACTGAATTGAATTTAATGAATAGAACATAATGTATTATAATTAATTAGATATAGAAATTAAGTAATTATATATAAACTATATGATGTAAATCTGTTAAAAGCAAAAAATATTCTTATGTCTGCAACGATTCTCTCTCCAAGAAATTCTCCTACCTCTCTCTTCTTTCTGACCACTGATAACTGCTAAAACTACTCCCTTTCTTTGCCGACTAACACCATCTGCAACCCTGCTTCGCCTTGCTCTGATTTAAACAAGCCGCCATGGCTGCAAGAAATATGAAAACCTTTGCCCGAGCACTACAATCTAAAAACGCACCAATTTCAAACTTCTTGCCATCAACCCCTAACCTAGCTCCGAAAAAAAATTTTAAAGGAGAGCCCGTCGTACTATACTCGCCGGAACAAATACAACAACTGGTTACACACTATGCCAATGCTCTAATTGGGAATTTCCCCATAGGAAAACCCACAATGGAAAAATGGAGGCAGATTTTAGAACTATTGGATTCGTCAGAAACTACCAAATTGGCGCAATTGGTCCCCGCAATGTCCTCATCAGATTTGAAAGCAAAGAAGATTTCCAGCGATGTTGGATGAAAGTTGTATGGTCTTTAAACGAAAATCTTTTGAGAATCTTAAAATGGATACCGGAGTTCAAACCAAACACTGAGTCTTCAGTGGTTCTGGCATGGGTGACGATCTGAAACGTCCCACTATACTACTACAACATCCCAACTATTCAGGCAATTGGAAACCAAATCGGAGCTTATATTAAGATGGACCTGGCTACTGAAAGACTCACCAGACCCTCTGCCCTCAAGGTATGTGTTGAGGTAGATCTACAGAGCCAACTACAAAGCTTTATAAGGTTTGGATCTACCATTGACAATGAAAAATTTTCTATTGAATATGATAGTTTACCTTTCTATTGCTCTCGCTATAAGAAACTAGAACACGAGATTTCCAAATGTCGAATCCTACACCTCGAGCTAGCATAAAAAACTTTTTTCTAAACCCAAATCTCAACATAAAGAAAACCAAAACCTGGGTAGTTGGAAACCCATCACTCAAAATCAGGTGGGGAATGCATCTGGTATAAGCACATCACAGAAGCAAAGAGATGTTGAGGCACAAGCTGAAAACATATTAAACCCAACTTTTGAGCCTACCCATCCAGAAACCGTATCCTTTAAGGATGAATTACAATAACATAACCTCAACACTAATGTCATTGCAAATAAACCCCTTGACCAAAACAACGATACTACACCTCTCTCTGAGCCTCGTGTGGAAAACACAGCTTCACCAACAAAAGGCATAATGAAACTGATCACATCACCAACTGAGTTTCATGTAGAAAACACAACATCACCAACAAAAGGCAAGCTGTCAGCCCAAAAACACCTGATTGCAATAGATGTGCCTGCCAACAGCCAAACTAAGAACAACCCAGGTAATATCTCACACACCTAGGGTAAGGATGATGATGATAACAATATAGATGATTCCTCAAACAGGTTAAGTCCACATAGATCAAACATATTTTCAGTGCTTGGAGAGGATGACTCGGAAGATGACAATATTCAATCAAGTTCTGAAATGCATTAGCTGGATGAAGTATGTCTTAAACCACTAACAATAAGCCTAAAACCCATTAAGACAAGAAAGAGAACAATGTTCAATAAATCAAACCAAATGACCCCGAGATCAACATAAAAAAGCAAGAAAAATAGTTTATAAATATTGACAAAAACATTAATTTTAAAGCTATGGTTTGGAATCTTAGGGGTCTAGATACGTCAATGGATAGACTCAAGAAGCTAATTAGGATCCACAATACACATTTGCTGTGTATTTTTGAGCCTAAGCATAACCATGATCTTGCTGATAACTATAGGATAAAGCTTCGCTTTGATCATTGCCATAGTTCCAACCAAAACAGTACATGGCTTTTTCTGGATTCTTAATTTGCAAGTAGATGTTTTAACTGAAACTTCTCAATTTACTTCTATAAAAATTAGGGTCTCGGGTTCTAAGAATGATATGAATGTTGTTTTCATTCATGCATCCACACTCCTCTCTTACTAACAAGAGGAAGCAACAATCCATCATCATCTAGACCTTTTAGATTCTTTTATGTTTGGTTAACTAGACTAGATTTAAAAGACATTATTAAGAAGAACTGGGAAATATCACTTAATCAAATTGGGATGCTAAATTTTTCCTTAAACTTAAAAGGTTAAAAACAGTTTAAAATGTTGGAATATGGAACACTTTGGAGATATTAATGAAAACTAAAAAAAGTTGAAGAGGAACTAAGGATTCGGGAAATTTGCTATGAAAATAGCAATAAAACTGAAGACTTAATCCTTTTGAATAAAAAAGAGCTCTGTTATTGAGAGCTCTAAATGAGGAAAAGATGTTTTGGCAAAAAAAGCAAAGATTAAATTGCTAACACAAGGGGATGAAAATAAAGAAGATTAAAACAATGCATAACAAAGATAAAATCTGAAAATGGAATTTGGCTAGATAACCATTTACAGATTGAAAATGAAGCTGTTTCTTTTTATCAAAAACTTCTAACAGATGACTCTAAGGACAATTCTGATTTATTCCAGCCTCATTTCATAACCAAATCCCGACAATTCTCAATCAACAAGACAATGACCTACTAACTCAACAACCCAACCTACAAGAGCTTAGGCAGATTATTTTCTCCCTAAACCAAACAGTGTACCCCATGCCCAGATGGATTCACTCCAAGTTTTTGCAAACACAACTGGGATATAATTGATGAAGACCTTTTAGATGCCACCTTAGATTTCATGAAAGGCACACAAATCCTACAAGGAATGTCAAGTTCTTGATTTGCCTCATCCCAAAAAAATAAATACCAGTTTCATTTAATGACTTTAGGTCAATTAGTCTCTCTAATTTCATTAATAAAGTTTTTACAAAACTAATTGTTGACATGATTATTTGTCTACTGCCTAAATTGATTTCTAAAAACTAGTTAGCCTTTATGAAAGATAAAAACATTTCAGATAATGTCTTATATATGAGAAAGATGACTTCTTTTCTAAATAACAAAGGAAACAACCTAATTGCATTCTTAAATTGGACTTAGCCAAAGCATTTGACAGAGTAAAACGATCTTTTTTGCATTCTATTCTTTTAAAATATGGTTTCAGTGCACAATTTATTGATATCATCAAGAGTAACCTCTCAGCTGCATGTTTCTCTATCCTGATCAATGGTAATTCTGCTGGTTTTTTCAAACCTTCCATGGGTATAAAACAGGAAGACCCTCTGTCCCCTATTTTATTTAATTTGTTCTCTCCAGCTGTCTCCAGGAGTATTACTTTCTGTTTTCTCAATAATAAAATGGATTCTTTTGTGTTACCCCATACTGCAGTACCAATCTCTCATCTAATCTATGCAGATGACACAATTATTTTCCTACAAGACACACCTCTACTTTAACTAGATTGAAGGGTTTTTTAGAAGTATTTCAAATAACTAGTGGGCAAAAGATAAACTACTTTAAGAGCAATTTTTACATCAGTAAAAATTCTTCTAAAAAACAAATCTATTTAGTTAAGGCTAAATTAGGTATGACAGAAGTTACTTTCCCTTTCACCTATTTGCGATGCCCTATCCTTACAGGAAGGCCTAAGTCTATGTATTTCCAGTCAATCTTTGAAAAATATGATAAAATGTTAAGTAACTAGAAAAACAAATAGTTGAGTATGGCTGGGAAAATGATTTTAATTAAAATTGTAATGTTTGTCATACCACAACATATTTGGGCCGTCATTGTACCACCTAATACTGTTGTTAAGGAATTAAAAATAAAAAATTTATCCTTTTTCTGGGGTGAAAATGAATATGGCAGTAAAAAGGTGTGGAAAAGTGTCAAAAATATATCTTTTCCAACATCATAAAATGGTCTTGGCCTGAGAAACTTCAGTGATATAATTGATACATTTTCACTTAAATTATGTTGGAAATTCCAATTAGGTGAAACACTTTGGGCACAATTCCTATGGTCTTTACCTGACACACATAGAAAATCACAAATTTGGGATATGATTGTAAAATGTAATCTGCTAGCTGAAGCATGCTCAAGGGTCATTCATGGAGATGGTACCTCTAATTTCTATACCTCTAAATTGACAAGTTATGGTTGTCTTCAGGACTATTGTGATCCGGCCTCTGTACTCCCTATGCAATCATCAATCTCGGATTTCACAAATAAAAATTATGAAATATTACAACTGTTGCAAAAATCTGCCACTTATTATTCTAATTTTTTGCAGGGAGCAATATTGACACCATCCAGGCCTGACATGCTGATTTGGAAACCATCAACCAATGGAATTTTCACTTTCAAATCATCTTTTCAGACGGTAGCTCGAAAAAGAAGGCCATTGAGGATTTTAAAAAAAATATGGGACAACGGCATACCCAAGAAAGTATCTGCTTTCTTATGGAAACTTGCCAATGCTATATTGTCATTTGATGACATCCTAATTTTCTCTAAAATTAGTCTAACATCTAATTGTCAACTATGAAATAATCCAGATGCTATGAGTTATTTTTTACAAACTCATGTGAGCTGTCAATACAAATTTGGTCTTTTTATGATCAACTAATTGCAATTAGACCTCCACTTTTCAATCTATTTTTGATAGATTGTCATATTATTGGTCTACAAAAGGTGAAACACCAATGCACTGACATTTGATCACAATAACTCCAGCTATTATCTACTGGAATCTCTGGAAAGCAAGAAATAAAGTGCTTTACGGAAAATACTATTCCCATTTTCCATCCACATCAAATCCATTAGAGTAGATATTTTTGGTTGCCTTTATAGGAAGTCCGTTTTCTCTACCAAAATTGTGATTTGATATGGTTTTAGAAAGGTTTAACATCAGCCCTAAGGCCTCTACCAAAACCTAAAATTAGGGCAATAAAATGGACAAAACCAGCAGTCCTAAAGGTCAATGTTGATGCTTCTTTGAACTCAAAGAATAATAAGTGTGGGATAGGTATTGTAATAAGAGATCACAAAGGTTTTGTACTCAGAGCTGCACTCATATACCTATCTGCAATCTCTGCTCTCCTATTGGAAATTCTTTCTTTATCACACGGGTTCACTTTTGCCTCATCTTTGTGTTTATTAGTGTTTGCTTTAGAAACTGATTGTTTGATGGTTGTGGATATGATTAGAAATTCTCTAAAATATCCTTGGAATATCTATTATTCTATCTCTGATATTCATCAGAGTTTAAAGTAATATCGAAACTAGCTATTAGTTCTCACCAGTTGCCAACCTCTCTATTTTATTCTGGTCTGAACCAAAAAAATCAAGGGCTTAATTGAACTTGATAGGTTAGATTTGCTTGACATTGACGAAAACATTTTTGAAAAGGATATTTGGAGCAAGAGAAATTCGGGGCAAAATTGATCACACTGCAACTTCTCCCTTTACAGGGACACCTACTTTTGTTTTCGTTTTTCTCTGGACCACAGAGCAGAGGAGAAGTCTACCATCTTGGAACATTTGGGAAGAAATCTATCAAATTTGCTTTCTCCTAAACAGACATAGCAAACTTGGAGCTGCTGATCAGGATTTTAATCTTTTCCTCATCTCATTTTGTACAAGTCAAATCATCACTTCTTGTAAAATTTTACATCCCATAGAAGATCAATATTTAGGAAAAATTTGGAAGTCTGGCCGAATGCCGACACAGGAGTATAGGTGTTACACTCGGGAACACTACCAACGTTTCCCTAAATATCATTTCGGCTCGCAATAGGCAACCATTTTGCCTTTTAAAGGCTTTTTGAACAAAAGTTTCAATCTTGAACACAATTTATGTAACGAAAGTTACAAATAGGTTTGGAGAACCTAATAAATATCTCCCCCATTGAGATGGGTTTTATTGGAAAAAAAGAAGAAGTAAATCTGTTAAAAACAAATGACTTAGGGGCCGTTTGGTTCAAGTAGGGAAATGTAAAGGAATCAGGAAAGGGAAAGGAAGAGAAAGGAAAGGACTAACCCTAATTTTTTAAAATCTATTTGGTTCAGTTTTGGAAAGGGAATCAAATTTTCTCTCTTTATCTTTGTTACTGTTTGGTTCACACAAGAGAAACAAATATTAATTTCTAATAAAAAAGTTAAAATTTAAAAATCAAACATTGATCATTCAATAACAAGACCATATTAAAGCTAAATATCACCACCACTATGAGAAGCAAGTAAAGACTTCACATATTACATTTTCGATTGAGTAGGACAAAAGTAAGACATTCAATTTATTTGGTTGACCTTTATAATATAATAAATTTTATATTAAAAATAATATAATAAATTTTATATTAAAAATAATATAATAAATTTTATATTAAAAATAATATAATTATTTTTTATAATGCAAATATATTAAATTAAAATTTTTATATAAGAAAATAATATATTCATATTATAATGTTATAACTATCATTTATAGTATAAATTGTGAAATAATATTCTTTTAAAATAATATTAATCTTAATTTTATTAATATCTGATCCATATACAACTCGAAAAGTAAAATTATAATCCCTATGTCCCAACCCTATCTGCACACTTTCCATATTTAGAATTTTTTTATGCATTATAAGACCAAAATACCCTTTAAGTAATTAAAAATTACTCCTAAACCCTAAATATGCTATGAAAATATCAATAAAACTGAAGACTTAATCCTTTTGAATTAAAAGGAGCACTGTTATTAAGAGCTCTAAATGAGGAAAAAATGTTTTGGCAACAAAAGGCAAAGATTAAATGGCTAACACAAGGGGATGAAAATACAAAGTATTTTCATGCGCTCAGTGAAACAAAGAAGATTAAACAATTCATAGCAAAGGTAAAATTTAAAAATGGAATTTTGCTAGATAACCATTTACAAATTGAAAATGAAGCTGTTTTTTTTTATCAGAAACTTCTATCAGATGAAAATAACAATAAAACCAAATCAATTGGGGGAATGGTAAAACCAAAAATAGGAAAAAGGAATGATAAAAAATACCAAACCAAACACTAACAAAGAGAATCAAAATCTTTGATTCCCTTTCCATTTCCTGATTGCCCTCAACCAAACACCCCCTTCATTGAACTAAAATTATCATTTATAATGTCTAAGCTTTCATAGTCGTAATAAATATGACAATCCTTATGTTTTGATTTAAATAACATTTACTAAAAGTTTGATATTTTAAATAAAGTTCATAACAATTTGATTTGAGTTTTTTTATTTAAAAAGTTGAAAGTAGGTGAATTGACATTATTGGAGTTGAACTGAGATTATTGGAGATTATTAGAGTTTAGATGAGATTATTGAAGTTGTGATCGGATTATTGGAGATGACCTGAGATTATTGGAGTTAATAAGAGATTATTAGAGGTGAGAAGAGATTATTAAAAATGGTTGAAGTTGAGATGAAATTAATGAAGATGAGATGAGATAAAAGCAATGAAATAAGCTGATATGAAGATCATTTGAAACAATTTTACTGGCTCTGTCTCTAAACTAAGAATCCTCCGCCTTCTCTCTAACTAATACTAGCCAAAGAAACAAAAAATAGTCAACTTCACCAACAAATGTAATTATTCCCCTATAATATTTCTGCCCAAACCTTTCTTTCACCACCGTAGCCATGGTGGCTCCTCCTACTGGCGTGAGTCCGCCAATCTACTACAAATCTACGCTGACACAAACCTATCCCCGTAACTCACAGTCTATTCCACTCAAACCAATCACAGAATTCAAAGGCGAGATTGTTGTACTGTTCAATGACGAAGAGATATATCACCTATCGGAACCCTTCAAGAGAAATTTCATCGAAAAATTCCCAAGAGGACGTCCGTCACTGGAAGTCATCAGGCACCAATTCAAGCGCATTGATTTTAAAGGAGAAGCAACAATCACAGCCCTAGATCGAAAACATGTGTTCATATGGTTTGATCTTGATGAAAACATCCAACGCTACTGGATTAAAAGGAATTGAAACCTTGGAGGCACAGTAATGAAGGTCCTAAAATGGACAAGGAATTTCGATGTATTGGAAGAACCCCCACTAGTTCCGATATGGCTTACGGTGAAGTTCCTCCCAACCTATTATTTGCACAAAGACTCTATTTCGTTGATTTCTAGTAGATTGGGGAAGCTGATATTTGCTAATCAACCAACAATCAACCATACAAGAACTTTGACAATAAGGCTTTGCGTGGAAATGGATCTTATCGGAAAATTCCCATAAAGGATAAGGTTGGGTTCACAAAAAGGGAGGAAGTGGTACCAAATTAAATATGAGGATCACCCTGCCTATTGCTGCAAATGTTTAAAGATTGGGCATTGTTCTGTTGATTGTGGGAAGCACAAGGTCACAAAATATAAATAAATTAAGACACAGGATGCGCCAATCCCTGACCTGGTACAACATACCAGGGAGCAAATGCATGGAAATGTTGAGGAGGATGATTTCCAGGATGCAGTGGAAGTAATATAGCCAGAGGTAGCTCAACCAAAGTAGACTAGAGCGACTTTTAGAAGTAGTAAACTTTCTCAAACATAATGGATGGTGGTCAAGAGGCATTTAGTCAATCCCAAAAAAATAAACCATACATCGAGCTTGATTAGTGAAAGGGATCTGACAAAGAGAAACCACATAAATTGGAGATCATTAGATGACCTACAACTGCCAAAACATGATGAACACTCTACACCTGCTTTTTATGATAAATCTAATGCTTTCTCTAGTCTAAGGAAGTTTCACAATAAATTAATGTACAAATTTAATGCTTAGGTACCAGTGGATGATGCTAAGGAAAATGATGACCAGGATGAGTCAAATGACCAGGATTAGCAATGAAGCACAAGCAAAGAGGTGGAAGCAACACCTGAAAGTGGAAGCAACAAAACAATAGACCCTAGTAAAGGAGACGGTAAGCCCCCTGAAGGAGGTAAGCCACCTGATATTTCTAAGAATTATTTTAGATCCCCAAACATGGTAGCTACTCTCTTGAAATCAAAGTCTAAATCCATCAATGAATGTTAAACTGTGGTCATGGAATGTTAGAGGAATTGGAGGCTCATATGTTAGATTAAAAAGATTGATCCATCTGCACAATATCTCTATAATGGTTATTGTTGAACCTAAGCAGAAATTAGAGAAACTAGATAGTTTCAGGATCTCTTAAGGATTTGATAAAGCCTTAGGATCAGAAGACTCAAGGATATGGATAGTGTCTAAAAATGATTATGATCTTACTCTAGTACTGGAACATCAGGATTATATGCAGATTCAAGTAATCAAACAAAACACAGATATTAACTTCATTCTGTTTGTAGTGTATGGAAAGCACAATAGAGCTGCTAGGAAACTAATGTATGACAGTTTAGAGGATAAAATAAAAAACTGTAACTTCCCTGTAATATTGGCAGGAGATTTTAATGTAATCAGAAGTACAGTTGAATATAGGGGAACCTCTAATATAAATCCTAATAGCATACTAGATTTTGACACATTCATTGAATCATATGCCTTAATAGATCTCCCTACAGCTAGAAATAGATTCACATGGACAAATGACAGAAAAAGGCTCACATAGAGTATCTAAAAGGTTAGATAGGATAATGCCAAATGGTCTCTGGAACAGAATGTTTCCTAAAAAATATTTTCAGGTGCTATAGAGTACCTTCAGATCATTCTCCCCTAGTTTTAGACACACAGATCCAGGAACCAAGTTCACCTAAATCTTTTAGATTCCAAAACCTGTTGATGGAGAGGCTTGATTTTCTAGAAACTATAAAGACAAGTTGGGAAACACTTATAGACTCACATGGCATAAAAGGCTTCACACAAAAATTAAAGAGATCAAAATCAACCTTAAAGATGTGGAATAAAAATAATTTTGGAGATTTTTTTGAGAATGTTAAACAAGCTGAAGCTAGGGTGCAGGAACTGGAAATACACTATGATCTAACAACATCTGATAATGATTTGAATCTATTAGCTCAGGGTGTAACTGATCTGAACCTAAGGCTAAAAGAGGAGAATATATACCGGAAACAAAAATGTAAGAACAAGTGGCTTGGAGAAGTTGATATGAACGCAAAAGTTCTTCCATAATTCTGTTAGAAGTAAGCATGTTGCATTAAGGATTAACAAGATAAAAAAATGAAAATGGGATATGGTTGACTGACTAGGAGGATATAGGGGCCCATGCATCATATTATTTCAAAAACTTGCTCACAGATGATAACTATGACATAACTAGTATTGCTTTTCAAAGATGTTTGAGCTTTATCCCATCAATTATAATTGATCAGGAGAATTGTCAATTAACAAGGGTGATAGAAATGGCTGAACTAAAACAAATAGTCTTGGAATTAAACCCAAATAGTGCAGCTGGACCATATGGTTTTGCAGGATCTTTCTATAGAAGTACATGGGAAATAATTCAATTTGATTTACTTAACTGCATATGGGTATTCATCTTCTCAGTGCCACTACCACCAAGTATTTCCAGCACTCTAATCTGTCTAATACCTAAGACACCTAACCCTGGTGCACTTAATGAGTACAAACCAATTTCACTCTCAAATTTCATCAACAAAATATGCTCAAAGGTGTTGGTGGACAGAATCTCCTTGGTTATTGATAAATGAATATCTCAGGAACAAAGTGCTTTTGTTAAAGGAAAGAAAATACTTGATAACATCCTAATCATGCAGGAAATGACTAGACTTCTAGATAACAGGGATTAGTCTTTAAATATGATAGCTAAAATTGATATGTCTAAGGCATTTGATAGGGTTTCATAGGTGATGCTTAGTTATGTGTTATTAAAATTAGGTTTCCATGGTCATTTTGTAAATCTCATTCTCAATAACATAGGTTCAGCTTGGTTTTCAGTTTTAGTTAATGGCAAATCACATGGTTTCTTTAAAGCCTCAATGGGATTGAAACAGAGTGACCCCCTCTCCCCAATTTTGTTTAATATCATTAGTGAAATCCTCAATCGAGGATTAAAGATGATGTTTCAGAACAATCTAATTGAGAGTTTTAAAATCCTTAGAAGTATGAGAATAACTCACTTATCATATGCAGATGATATAGTGTTTTTTTTCTCCAAGCAACCAAAAAATCACTTCAAAACCTAGTTTTGTTCCTTGATGAATATGAGAAAGCTACTGGCCTGGTTGTCAACTTTAGTAAGAGTGCATTTTATGTAGGAAAGAAGACTATTCAGCAAACAATACACATAATTAGGGATGTTACACACATGACACGGGGATTTCTGCCTTTTACTTATATAAGGGTCCAGGTTTTAAGGGTAGAAAAAAGAACTGCTATTTTCAAGGAATGGTTGAAAGACTTAATTCTAAAATTCAAAATAGGAATATCGGATTACTTAACCAGGCAGGTAGAACAACATTAATTAATAGTTTTTTAATGGCAATCCCACAACATAACTGGACTGTTATGGCACCTACAGTGCACAAAATGGATAAAATCCAAGCCATTTGTTAGGATTTCCTTTGGGGGAAGGGTAAGGACTCAAAACCTAAAAGGCATTGGAGGAGATGGGAGAAACAAACATAGTCATTACAGGAAAATGGGCTATAAATAAGAAGTTTGACAACCACCATAGACTCATTCTCAATGAAACTATGGTGGAACTTGCAACAAGGTACAAGTTTGTGGTTAAAACTGATTTGGAATATGCCCCCATCTTACAGGACTTCTGATCCATGGAAAAGGAGTGCAAAAATCTCAATATTAGCTGAGGAAAATACTTTCATTAGGATATGATTAGGTGACTGTAAGTTTTGGTTATCTAACTGGTCTCAATTGGGCTGTCTCATTGATAAATGGAACTCACAAATAGAATTGCCTCAACCTTATCTAAAAGTTGGGGATTTTATGGAACAGAGGGCTCTTTTTGTTACAACAGTTTAGTTCTTGTTTTTCTCAAAGTGTATTGCAAGGAATTGATATTAATCTAAGGATCACAGAACAAAAGGACCTAATGATATGGAAGCCCAGCTCATCAGGTAAGTTCCCCATACACTCTACTTATGAACTATGTAGGAGGACAATTCCCTCCTCCAATGCTCTCAAAAAGGTATGACATCAACTTCTCCCTAGAAAAATTGCATTTTTCAGTTGGAAATTGATAAATAGCTTTCTGCAAATGGATGATGTTATAAGAAATTTGGGAATTAATTCCGTCTCTAGATGTTCTATGTGTTTCAAAGAACATGAAACTATGGAACATCTGTTTAATAACTGTGATTTAGCGATGATAATGTGGGCGTATGCAAAGAACATGTTAGGTATTAGGGAACCTTAATTTAGGCATTATTTTGACAGGTTATCATGGTACTAGTCATACATAAATGATTCTAAAACCAGTAATAATTTCGTTAACATAATCCCTAACCTTATCTGTTGTTTAATTTGGAAAGCTAGGTGTAAAATGATTTTTGAGGGTATTAGGAATAATATTAATAACATGAAGCATCATCTCAACAGGTTATTTATAGACATTTTCTCGGTTCACCCTCAAAAAAAAGTGCAAACTGTAAACACCTAATACAAAAGGGATTAGTACTTATTCTTAAACAACCAAGAATGAAAAATATTAGGGCATATAAGTGGGAGCCCCCTGATGTAGGTTTTAAACTTAATACAGATGCAACATACTCACAGAGCGCACCTCATAAAACTGGTATGATAGTAAGAGATTCTAGAGGAAATATGTGCTATCTAGGAGTGGATCAAGTCCACCATGCTACAGATTCATTACATGCTGAAGTTCTAGGTATCATTATAGGCATTAGGAAATGTTTGGAACTAAAATTTACTCCTGTAATTGTTGAATCTGATTGTTTACAGGTGGTATATATGATGGAAAAAGAAATCAACATGGAATTGGAGGTTGCAACCTGATCTCATGGAACTGGAAACGTTATTAGCAACATCAGCATTCAGGTCTCAACATTGCTACAGGGAACAAAACAAGGCTGCACACTATCTTGCTGGTTTTGCTCAACAAAGGTCAACACAGCAGTATGAAGAATGGAACGAAAGGAATCTCAACGTTGCTACAATCTAAGCTATTCAGGGAGACTTTTTAGGCCTGCCAAGCATTAGAGTACATAGAACCAACCGAACTTTTTAGTAATTGAATATAGGTATCTAAGGTGTAGATTGGTTAAAATCTGCCTGCCAATATATTAACACGGGGGTGGAGATATCTCAGGTGGAAACATCTTAACCAAAACACACCTTCATCATCTTTTTTGTTCATATTTGCACTGATTTCACGCTGACTTTGTTCAGTAAAGAAAAATGATGAGCCAAGCTAATGCTCAGCACATGTATGTATTTTGACGATGAGTTTGGGGAGCCTATAACTAAATGCCCCCGGTGGGTTTTAATTAAAAAAAATAAAATAAGCTGACATGAACATGGCTTTTGCTTACTTACAATATCTCTAAAGGTAGAAAATTTGAACATAACAATATTCCTACTCATCAACATCTCAGGACTCACTAATTCGAATGGGTATTAGAGCATGTATAGCTAAAATTAATTGAGAAAATGTTCATATTTGTACCTAGTTTTAATTGAAATTTAGTACCTTATTTTAAAAGGTGCTCGTAAAATGTATTCACTTTTTTTTCATTAATGTCATGTTCAAGTGGTTTTTGGTTAAACCTGGGTATTATTAAACTACAATTTTGATGCAAATTGATACCCATATTTTGTTGAAAGATACAATTCTGAGACATAAGTGAAAAAAAGTGAGTACTTCTTTAAGATCAATTTGAAAATTAAATACTAAATGTAAATTTCATTTTTTAAAAATAATTTAAACCCACCTAAGTAAGGGTATTTATTGGCCACCCAAACCTTAAATAATAAAAACGTTTAATACAAAAGTTCAAGATAAGACTTGACCATGTAAAAGGACCTTAGCTGTCATTGTAACAGTAGAGGCTAATGAAGCAAACACTTGCTTCCCAAATGATGGAAACTGCAGGGGTTAGATGGACACGATTCCTGATAAAACAAGCTCCATCTGATAGAATGTAAAACCCACAAATCATTGTGGCTGTGTGTATTCATATATATA
>JAULKM010158836.1:0-16583 GCA_032355605.1 Rubia tinctorum
AAACTGTTCGAGCTCTTATTGCATTGTCGCAATCCAGTATTCATCCAGTAACACTTCCTTATAATTTTTTGGCTCAATGAGTGATATGAAGCATTACAATCTAGCAAGTTCTCGGTAATTCACTCTAGGAATAGATCGGGTTCTCCTTGAAATTGGTTCTGGTATCTCCTGTGTTGGAACATACGGACTGGGTGTGGGAGGGTTTGTTCAAGCATACTCATTAGACATCAACTGTTCATCAGCTTGTTCCTGTGTTCCAACATACTCAGCTAGCTGTGTAGGCGGAGTCTCCTGTGTTGGAATATGCTCAGCAACTGGTTCATCGTCCTTCTCATGTGAATTTTTTTTATCATCTGAATCATCCACCACAACATTTATCGACTCCATAAGTGTATTTGTGTGAAGATTAAATACACGATAAGCTCGACTGTTCACAGAATATCCCAGAAATATACCAACATCACTACGGTTGTCTAACTCTTCCAATGGATCTCTATCTCGTAGAATGTGACACTTGTTTCCAAACACATGAAAGTGAGATACATTAGGCTTTCTTCCCTTCCAAATCTCATAAGAAGTCTTGTTGGCAAATGGTCTAAGATACACACGATTGATCGTATGACATGTTGTGTTAACAGCTTCTGCCCACTATTCTTTGTGTATACCTTTTTCTGCAAGCATAACTCGAGCCATCCCCTGAAGTGTTCTATTCTTCCTTTGAACAATGCCATTTTGCTATGGAGTAATAGGCGCAGAGAATTCATGCTGAATACCAAGCTCATCACAGAAATCGTTGAATTGAGAGTTTTCGAATTCCCTTCCATGATCACTTTTGATTCTAATAATATTTTCAATCGAACTTCCTTTCCCGGTCTGCAATTTGACTACCAAACTTCTAAACACATCCACAGTATCGGATTTTTCTTTGAGAAATGCCACTCAAGTAAATCTCGAAAAGTCATCAAAACATACTAGGATGTACTTCTTACCACTTACACTAGGTGTGTTGACTGGACCCATTAAATCCATATGAAGCAATTCAAGGTTCCTTGAGGTAGTGATATACTATACTGCAGAGTGAGGAGACCGAATCTGTTTACCTTGTTGACATGGACCACAAACAATTCCACTCTTGGTTGTAAGCATAGGCATCCTCGAACTGCCTTTGAATTTGCAATTTTCACCAAGGTTTTATAGTTGATATGCCCAAGGTTCCTATGCCATAGTGTGCCTTCATCATTTTTGAACTTAAGCATCGAACTTCTTGCTCCAGAAGATAACAATTATCTGATGATCGAATACCAGAAAGAACTTTGTCATCACCATGACACATCTGTCTTTCTGAAATTCAATTGTCATATTGTCATAACACAATTGACTGATGCTTAGAAAATTCGACTTTAAACCTTCAACGAGCAACACACTAGTAAACACCAAAAATCCTTCAATTTTTATTTCACCTTTGCCTATAACTCGTCTTTTCTTCCCAGCACCAAATGTAACCAAACCTCCATCATATGGTTTTATCTTTGTCAAGAACTCCTGAGTTCCGGTCATGTGACGATAGCATCCACTATCAAAGTACCACGAGTCTCTAGAATGTGCAATAAGTTAAGTATGAGCAACAAAACAAGTATTCATGCATTTAGGAATCCATACCTTCCGAACCAGTTTAGACAGTTGGGTACTGTCTGTGTTGGAACATGCTGACAGCTGACGTCCATTCATAATATCACTTAATAATTTTAGACACCGTTCCTCGATATGGCCTCGAAACATGTAGTAACTACATATAAGAGGTTTTCAAATGCGATCCTTCATCACCTTTTTCTTCATATCCCAAACCTCCTTCTTGAAGTTTCCCAACTCACATGTTGCATTACTATACCCGATTCCTTGTCGATCTCCAAAGCTTTTTCCCATGGTTAGGATGTCATCTAACTTTGCTTTTCCAGAATTCAATTTCCCGATTGTTGCTTCTGCTGATTCATCCCGTTCAGTCATAGTATTCACCTTCATGTTCAACTTCCTAATTTCATTTGAAATTTTTTCAACCTGTAACATCAAATCCTTCTTTGCTTCGACAAGATGATTTTTTTCAACCTTCATAGTCTTGTTTGCTTCTGCCACCTTTATCCACATCTCATACATTTTTTCATATGAAGTGTAGATGTCTTCATTGCTCATGGATTGGTCTTCATCATCACTAGAAGTATCGGCAGAATGTATGTTAGAACATACCGTATCTGTGTTGGAACATGCAACAGTATCTGTGTTGGAACATAGGTCCACAGTTTCATTACGCATTTTTGCTCCAAATGCCACATAGTTACTGGTGAGTTCCTCTTCATCTTTCTCATCTTCTTCATCCTCAATCCATGAAGTTACATACGATCTCCTCAGCTTCTTTAGTGTGTTAGCACATTCAGACTGGATTTGACCAAAACCTTTGCATTCTCTACACTGAATCCTTCCTTGTTGTTTTGCTTCACCAATTTGATTCCTTGTGGACTGTTGATTTCCATACTCCATACAGTTCTTAATGAAGTTTAGTCCTCTTGGTCTATTCCCTCCAGTTCTTTCTTGTGGTTTCCTATTCACAATTTTCTTCAGCATTCTTGAAAATTTCTTAGTAATGAGAGCAATTTCTTCATTATCGTCCTCACGATCAGATTTATGGACATCATGTGATGGTGATGCTTTAAACGCCAACTCCTTCTGAGTCTTCTTTGCAGGCTGTTCCATGTTAATCTCATACGTCTGTACTGATCCCATTAATTCATCTAAGAACATTGTGGATACATCTCTAGCTTCTTCAATTCCTGTAACTTTCATAGCAAATCTATTGGGAAGTGATCTCAATGTCTTCTTCACCAGTTTGGATTCTTTGTAGACTTTTCCCAATTGATAAGCCATATTAGTGATGTCTCTCAATTTTTTGTTGAATGTGGCAATCGTGTCATTCTCATCCATCTTCAATTCTTCGAACTTAGTTGCCAACATCTGAAGTTTGGATTCACGTACTCGACTAGTTCCTTCATGGACAGTTTGCAAGATATCCCAAGCTTTCTTAGCCCGATGACATGTAGAGATGAGTTTAAATTGATTTTCATCAACTGCTGTGAAGATCGCATTCAAAGCCTTTGCCTCATTTCCTCTACCTCCTCTTTATCTTCTCCATCCTCCTAAACCACCTTTCCATCTCCCCCTCCTAGCCCCACTTTGAAGGCTTCGATGCCACCGACGACCCTCTCTCCGCCCTCCCCACGGCGCACCATCCCCGACGCTATCTCTCGGACCAGCCCCGATGCTATCTCCCCGCGCCATCTCCCCGACACCATCTCCTCGAGCTCCACTAAAATTGTCGGGTTTAGCTAAGATCTATGGTCCCTCAGTTCTCAGGGCCACCACCGCGTCGCGTCTCAGCCCTTGCTTCCGACCTCACATTCAAGGTTCTAGTTCGTTGATGTTATCTAGGGTTTATGGAGATTAGGTTCTAGTGTTTATGATAATTGATGTTGTTAATCTATGTTTATGTATAGTTTGTTTCATGAATTGTGGGTTGTTATGTATTTTCATATATATATATATGTAATGAATTTCAAAGTTGTGCTTATGAATTTTCCAGTATTCTTGAAATTCTAGTTATTTTGTGTTTTGTTTGTCCTATTGTTCTTTATGAATGTTTGGGTTTCATATTCTGGCCTCTCACCGGTCGAATTTTTTTTATTGATCACCTATTTACTAGCACCGGTACAATCGAGCATAGGCACCGATATTTCGACCGGTGCCTAAGTAGGGAGGTGATGAAATCTAGATTTTTAGCACTGATAGTGTATACCAGTGCTAGAATCTATATTCCAGCTCCGGTACACTACTGGTGTCTTTGTAACTACGTTTCAGCACCACCATATTTAGGCACCGATAGTCCGGGGCCCGAAATACCCGTGCCTATGTACCAAAATACCGGTGCTATAGGTGGGCTCCTGCATTAGTGGAAGAAAATACATAGTACATGATACAAAATGAAATCAGCATGGTGGATATATTAGCGTGCATATAATTTGTATAGTCTCTCCCGTTTTCCTCATTTTGGATAGAAAAAGTTTTGTTACGACCATCTCACAGTGAAATCAATGATTAATATATTATATTATGAAATTTAATTAGACATGGGGTTCCAAATATAATTTAGGGAAATGTGCAAAAATAACCCTATAAGATTGAGAAAGTGCATGAATAACCTTGTAAAATATGAAAGTGTAGAAGTAGCCCTAAGTTTTTGTAAAATAGTGCAATTTTACCCGAATTGAACTATTTCGGCATTGACCAAACTAATTCCGGCATTGACCATATGTGAAAAGACAAAAACACCCTTACTATTAAAACAAAAAATTTAATGACAAAATAGAGCCTAGGGTTCTTCTTCTCTTCACCTTTGTACATCTATCGTCGGACATCTGTCGCCACATCACCGCTGTTTGCTCCCATCCCTTCCGCTCTGCCGTTGGGCCTCTGCCCCCTACCCAAAACTACCGCCACCCAAATCCACCTCCAACGGTTAGCTCTGCCGCCACTAACCCCTAATCTCACACCGCTCAGCCACCAACGGTTATTGGGTGTAAATATCACTTTTTGAAGGTCTTGGAAATAAATAATTGGAAAATTAATTATTTCGGATCATAAGAATCTCGCGGGTCAAGAATCGGGTCAGAGAAATTAGCGGATCAATTTTTTCCTCATTTCCGCGCCATGCGCGGGTTTTCACTACTAGAATTGATGTTTTATTTTTAGTACTCGATGTTTCAACCAAGCCTTGTGAGATTTTTTTT
The DNA here is from genome assembly GCA_032355605.1 of Rubia tinctorum. NCBI lineage: Eukaryota > Viridiplantae > Streptophyta > Magnoliopsida > Gentianales > Rubiaceae > Rubia > Rubia tinctorum. Next base: position 4,833 of record JAULKM010158836.1, read on the forward strand.
CATAAGCCTTTTTTCACTAAAATCATATGTTTTGATACAAAGTCTTGTGCGAGACCGTCTTACGGGGAAACCAAGGATTAATGTGCAATATTATGAAGTTTAATTAGAGATGGGGTTCAAACATAATTTAAGAAAGTTTCGGAGAGGAAGGAAGGGATCTTAGTGCAAATACCACTTTTTGGGGGGTGCAAGACATAAATAATGGGGAAATTTATGGTTCCGGGTCATAAGAATCTCGTGGGTCAAGAATCCGGGTCGGAGAAATTCGCAAATCAATATTTTTCCTCATTTCCGCGAAGTGCGCGAGTTTTTACTACCAGACTTGATGTTTTAATTTCAGTACTTGAAGTTTCAATCAAACTTTGTGATGTTTTTTCATAAGCCTTTTTCCCACTAAAATAGTAAGTTTTAAGACAAAGTCTTGTGTGAGACCGTCTCACAACGAGACCAAAGATTAGTGTGCAACATTATGAAGTTTAATTAGAGATGGAGTTCCAAATATAATTTAAGAAAATTCGGGAGAGGAAGAAGGGATATGGGGTGCAAATACCACTTTGTAGGGGGTGTTAGGCATAAATAATTGGGGAATTAATAATTCTGGGTCATGAGAATCTCGGGGTTCAGAATTCGGGTCGGAGAAATTCATGGATCAATGGTTTTCCTCATTTCCGCGCAATTCGCAGGTTTTTACTACCAGACTTGATGTTTCATTTTCATTACTTGATGTTCCAACTAAATCTTGTGATTGTTTCTCATAGGCCTTTTCTTTCACCAAAATCATATGTTTTAAAGCTAAAATTTTGATCTTTTATTGTAAATCTTGTGTTTGCATGTTAATTTTTGACACTTTATACATGTTGACGTTAGTTAGAATATTTTACTCTCTTACATTTTAATTTATAATTCACTTTGATGTGTTAATTTTTAGCACTTCCTTTTAAAAATTGACATTAATGTTTCTTTTTTTTCCAAATATTATATTTTTATTTAGTGTATCATTGATGTTTCAATAGCATGAAATTGTTTTGAAATTTTTAGTATTGATATTTTTTTTAAATATTAGTGTCGTATTTTGTTGCACTTTGATGTTTTAAAATTCATGTCTATTTTATTTTTTAAGTTTGATGTTTAACTATTTTAGTTTGATGTTTTTTTTTAGTTTCATGTTTGAATGATTCTAATTTGATGTATATTTTAGTGTTTTTGTTTGATATTTCAATTATTTTTAGAGTTTAGTGTTAAAATGACAATGACTTTAGCTGAAAGTGTCAATATAACCCTGGAATTTCAGAAAGTGCCAAAATAACATTAGACTCCGGTGAATTTTTAGTCAATGTTTGTTTGGCCAGATTCTGATGAAAAGACAAATTTTCCCTTGCCTTAACAAAAAGAGGAAAACCCTTTCTTCCTCGTTAAACATTAAACATTATATGTTTCTTTCTCGTTTAACCTGCTCTAGGGCAACAACGGGGGACTAAAGTAATTAATTGAATGGCGGGGGAGTAAAGTGAAGTCACTCTCGTTCAACCCGTTCGTTTCTTCCTTGTCCCTTCCATTATATTTTCTCCTCCACACGGGAGGGAAGGGGTGGGCTTAGGGTTTCTGACGGTGGAAAAGGTCAGGAAAGGGGAGGACGGCGATGAGGGGGTAAGAGTGAAGGTGACGGGGGCTGGGGGAGGGGAGAGGGTCGTCGAGGTGGGGGGAGGGTGGGGTACAACGTTGGGGATAGATCTATGGCTAGGGCGAGGAAGGAGGAGGTCAGGGGCGAGGGGGAGGGGAGAGGGTGGCCGAGGCGGAGAGAGGGGTGGGGGTACGACAGTGGGAAAAATCTGTGGATAGGATTTCCGACTGTGGCGGAGGTCAGGGAAGGAAGAAGGCATGGACGAGGGGAATGTGAGAGGGTGGCAGTAGGGGGCGGTGGAGTATAAGAGCTGCTGGTAATTGTAGATGATGGTGTATGTGGGGTAGTTTGAACTTCCTGCACTGCCGGTTGTTGGCGGTCCTGCGGTGGAGAAGGGGGAGGAGGGCAGTATGTGGTTGCAGGCGGCAGCAGAAAGGGAACTGGACGCGGAGGCAACGATGGATAAATTGACGGCGGAGGAGATCAATAAATGTTTTGATCGGTGGAGGAGAAAAGAAAGGTCAACGGCGAATGAGAAAAGAAAATGAAGGAGAAAATAAATGCCAATGGCGGAGGAGAAAAGAAATGTTTTGATCAGAGGTATTTTTGTCATTTTAATTTTTGGTCATGCCTGAATTTATTTGGTCAGTGCCGGAATTAGGGAGTTTGGCTATATCGACACAAATTTTTCAAAAGGTATGGTTAGATTGACACATACAATAATTATTTAACCTTAAATTAGCACTTTATGAGATTGCAGAGTTATATTTGCACTTTCAATCTAAAGTTAGGGTTATAAATGTGTGTTTCCCTTATTTTTATTTTGATGTGTATTTTTAGTATTATCATTTGATGTTCAACTATTTTAATTTCGTGTAATTTTAATTTTAATTTTATGTTTAACTATTTTAAGTTGACGTGTATCTCAGTGTAATAAATTGATGTTTATTAATTTAAATTTAGTTTATTTTAATTTTTAGCTAATTCATTTATATTTATTTAAATATATTTTCAATGTTTTACCATTTTAATTTGATGAATTATTATTTAGGTATGAACTTTAAGAATCAGGCCTAACACAAAACAAGATACAAATGGTCAAGCCCAAACCCAATTTCAACTCATACATTAATAAATGGCCCAAAATCAAACCCAGAAAAAACACCACCAATCACTGTTGAAGCCGGGAAAACACCACCAAACGCCGGTAAAACACCACCACCACCAAACCTACTCGTCGGCTGCTCAATTTGCTACTCCGACTTCATCGACGGCTTTATCCTTCACGCGACGGGATAAATCGACCTCTAGAGAAGCCCTCTGATTGTCACCGGCAGTTTCTACACTATAACGCCCCTCCGATTGTCGCCTCAATGCATCTAATTAGCATCTCCGACGTCTATTTAGTATCTCCGGTTGCGTCAAATTCCATCTCCGGCCGCATGTATCCACCGGCTTTGAACTCCTGAAGATATCATCGAAATCCAAAATCGATTAATCCCTAGAAAAATCCTGCAGCGAAACTCACGAAGAATACTTGTGTGGAATCGGTATCTCCCACGGCGAATCAGAACCGGAGGGACGACAATCTTGACGGGGAAGACAAAGTTTTCCAATTATTGACTATTTGCATACAGGTTCCTGAACTTCCGTGAATATTTTAATATTAACCCCAAAAATAAATATTGTAACACTGGCCCCCAACATTTAAGAAGCTATTGTTTCATATTTGTTTTATGGGATACATACAAATATGACACTATATCGTTGAGATACGTGCAAATATAATTCTCAGATAAATAAAATTACAAAACAACCTTAACTAATTGATGAAAGTGCAAATATAACCCTCTGGTGAGAAATTTGGCGTTGACTGTGCTTTCCCGCGTTGATCCTCCAAAAAATGATAAAAATGCCCTCAGACCAAAATCTGAATTTGGGTGGACAATTATACCCTTACCCACCGATGGACCACCGTCGGAGCGTGGGTCAGGTAGGGTTATGTTAGCATATTATGAAAGGCGATAGAGTTATATCAGCACATTACTAAAACTTATAGGGTTATATCAGCACATTTGTAAAAAAAATAGGGTTATATCAGCACATATTATAAAAGCAAAATCCATCAACATTAAAATCCTAGGTCGAAGGATACAACAAAATAAAAACTACACACACAACACCAAAGGTAATCCAATCATCAATACAGACTAAAATTAATAGAATAAAAAACTATCATCAAAATTCTTATATTCTATATCTCTATTCACGGGACGAGTAGCAAAAAAAATTCACAGAATCAAACTCAGGATCGCATTAATATAGTGAATTAAGGGGAATTTCAGATGAAAATACCAATTTTGAAAGGTTCCCGCTGTGTCGACCTCGACAAAACTCTCTCTTTGCCACTAGAATCACACTCTGGAACGTCGACATCAGTATAAGAGGTTGAAATGGTGGTTGCGTGTGTTTGGCGTTGATTTTGTACTATTATGATACTTTGATTTTATTGTATAGACTGATATAATCCTATATTTTTATACGAATGTGTTGATATAACCCTACAAGTATTAGGAATGTGCTGATATAACCATATAAGTTTTAGGAATGTGCTGATTTAACCCTATAAGTTTTCATACTATGCAAATATAACCCTACCTATTATGGTGGTGGTGCAGCAGTAGTCCGAAGGCGGCGGCAATATTTGGGTTTTAATGATGCTATGGGTAATAATGTCATTTCCCATTTTAAAGTTTTTTGTAATTTTCAGAAGGGCAAAAATATCTTTTTAAAAATTCTTGCTAAAAGATACCGGAAATGGTTATATTTGCATTTTCACTAATTATCTAGAGTTATATTTACACTTTCAATTATCAGAAGGTCATATTTGCACTTATGTTAATTATATAGGGTTATATATGCATTTTTCTCATGTTTTATTTGTAGTTTATCCTTGATCTCACCATAAGACCGTCTTGCAGAATATGGACCTTTTGGATATGGGCATTTATTAGTCATACCAAGTAATTAAACTCAGATCCAGCGACAAATATTTCTAATTTAATTATAAATTATATTTCTTAAAAAGCTAAGAATTAATTCTTGGAATATAACCAAATGACCAGCACTTCTTTGTCCCTCCAAATATTAAAATTTGTTCAACCCCTATTGTATTCAGAAATAAAATAAAAATGTCACGGACTCTGACAATTTTGTCGTTGAATAAATCATTTATCCCCATTTTAAAACTGAGGATTGCTTAATTAAATAATTACGTTAATCATTAAGCTCCCTCACCTGGTTACTTTAGAGTTCTCTTTAACTTCCGCTTTTCTTTTTACGTTTCCTTTTCGCTTATTTGTATCTGTAGGAAAACGATAGTCAGACTTTTATAAAAGTCTGAGAGTTGCCATATTTCAAAATCGTTTATTGAAAAAAGAGCCTGCATATTTGTGCATCTTGACCAATTGGGAAGCTACACTGGCACGTAGAAATTTTGTTAATTTGGTCAAAATAAAGGCACTTGCACATCTTAGGTGTATTTTAATGATTGAAAGTCACGTTAGCTACACACACTAACAGTGTACATATTTGTAATTATTGAATGTTTTCACATTGATTGGGTAAGGGCCTGGTGTCCATAATACCTCTAGTGCCAAACAACTAACTTTTCAAATATGAACAAAGAAAATTATTAACTTTAACTTTTGGTTCATTCGGTCTAACCAAAGACAAAGTCTCTTAGTAGACGGTTTCACAGCACGACCAACGATTAAATTGTAAAAAATTTAACATGGGGTTTTCAATTGAAGTTTTAAAAGTTCAGGGACTAGGAGTGTAATTTGATTAATTTACATTTAAATCCAGGTATAAATATAAATATTTTATTTTCTTCTCTCACATCTCTCTCCCTTTTTTTCTGCAACCGCTCTGCTTCTCTCTTCTTTTCTCCTTGTGCTCCAGATTTCAACAACTCATCTCATTTGATTCGACCGCTCCTTTTCTCCATTTTTCTTCTATATTTCTTGCTCGCAGTGATTCTCGATGAACGCATGAAAGTTGTGCTTCATGTTCCAGCTATTTTGCCGGTTTTACCTTTGATTTCCGGCGATCTAACACAATTTGACATTCGTTTTGTGTTTATCTTCGCAGATAATATCTTCGCAATATTTTTCATGCATATTTTGTTTTTTGTTTTTGTTTATTTTTTTGGTTCATGTTATATTTTAGGGTTTATGTAGGTTATAATGAGTAATATTTAGGGATTTCTCTATTTTGTTTTTGTTTTGGTGAGTTGTTCTTACAGATTTGTGCTAGTATTTGTGTTGCTGCTGCTGTTTCTTAGATGTCTAAGAAGACTTGCTTCACTGCTATTGTAATCGAGAATGAAGGAGGATTTGTAAGTTTTATTAATTTTCAGCATTGATGTTTTAGATGATGTTATTGATGTTTCTCATTTTCTGTTTGATATTTCATGTTTTAGGTTTTAAGTATTGTTATTAGTATTGGTGTGAAGTTTTAATTTCAGCGTTTGATGCTTGTGGTGTTTTCATGCTTAAGTGTGCAATAGATGTTCAGTTTTGATTGTGTGTGATATCTTAAGGTTTTGCTACAAATTGTGTTAATTTTGTGTTGTTGTTGCTGTTTCTTAGATGTCTAAGAACACTTACCCACTGTTGCTGCAATCGAGAAGGAAGGAGAATCTATAAATTTTGTTATTTTTCAGATGTGGTGTTTTAGATACTGTTGTTAATGTTTTCGGTTTTATATTTTATGTTTGATGTATGATGTTTGGGTTTTAAGTACTGTTATCTGTGTTGGTGTGATGTTTTAATTTCATTATCTGATGCTTGGAGTGCTTTAAATGTGCAATCGATGTTCAATTTTTTTGTTTTGATTGTGTGTGATATCTTAGGGTTTTGTTACTATTTGTGCTAATTTTGTGTTGTTACTGTTGTTTTTTAGATGTCTAAGAACACTTGCACACTGTTGTTGCAATCGAGAATGGAGTAGGAAATATAAGTTTTCTTTTTTTTAGTTGTGATATTTTAGATACTGTTGTTTATGTTTCAGATTTTATCTTTGATCTTTCATGTTTAAGCTCAAAGTATTGTTATAAGTGTTGGTGTAATGTTATTATAATTTCTGTATTTGATACTTGTGGTGTTTTCATATTTAAGTATGCAGCTGATGTTCAATTTTGTTATTTTGATATTTTAGTGTGTACTGTTGTTGTTTTTAAATTTGATATTGATGTTTTAAATACTATAGTTGATGTTTCTCAGTGTAGTTGTCAGTGATGTTATGTGTGCTATTGTGCTATTTTAATTTCAGATATTGATGTTTTAATTACTGTATGTGATGTTTTATGTTTATTTCACAGGTATACTTTCCAAACCAGAGCTCTTAGATGTCATTGATAAGATGTAAAAAATGTTATGAGGAATCATGCTTCCGAAGGTGTTCCCTTGAATATAGGACCGATAATCAACCATTGATCATTGCGTTTGATGGAGTAGAAGATTCATCCTCTTCGAAACCAGTAGGAGAGAAGGCAAGTCTATGAATAAGTAAGCAACGAAGGAAAACAAGTCAGGAGAAAAATAGAATTTGATTGTTTGAGATCTATTGTTTAAGATGATATTTTATAAATATGGGTTTATTTGTTAGAGCTGAGACAATGGATTCTTATTGATGTTTTAGGTTGATTTGGAATTTTTCAATTTTTATGCAAGCGATTTTTAGGGCATTTGAACCCTTTTGTGCTGAATGATGTTTAATGTTTCGATAGTTATGGCGATTGACATTTTCACAGGATGGCGTAAAATTTACATTAAATGGTTCTACTTTTATATGCTAATTATATTTTTTTGTCATGCTAGTGATGATTCATTTAATTAATTCAATTTTGAGTTACCAGTGTTTGATGTTTTATGTCTTGTTCATCCGTAATATGCATAAACTGATACGTATCATCTTATATCTGTAAATTATCATGTATAAAAATAATAATATCAGTGGATAGAAGTGGAATGTCAAAATATTTTTTTCAAATGCAACAACAATGGAATGTACAAGTGCAGTGGGGAATATGAATACCTTGTTTAAATCAACATCCTCATTAGTTTGTTTTTGTACACCATAAAAAAATTTGAATCATCACAACGTAACAGTGTAACATCACAGTATGACAATAAATAGTGATCAACTCCTAACAAACTGTTTTTTTATCAACTGAGCATATGATGTCTCTGTGTCGACTTTTGTAAAGCAAATCCAAATGAATTGCACGTGTGCGGTATAATGTTTCAAGTTTTTCCCATGTATTTTCTCGTACTCCTTGAAAGTATTCAGTTTGACCTATCCCGAACAAGTTTGGTAAACCTGTATTTGAAACCCACCCAAAAAATATATACTATGAAATCTGAGCTTGTTGTTATTTAGAAATTTAGTTACTTATGTTTATATTGAAACATCATGCCATAAATTTATAACATCCAACATTATATGAGCAACATCATCTGTTGTAATTTTTGACCTGTACTTTGAAAAGAAATTATTTGCCTAATGTATAGGCTCATTAAAGATTATAGTTGCAACATCACATAATGATATTGCAATATGTAATGTTGAACATGTTCAGTTAAGTTCCAAGATAATGTTGTATAGTTAAAACAACTTATCATATACTTGTATCATCAAACAGGTCAGAAGAAACATCACATCATATTTGCTGTAAATTGTAATCCTGATCATGCACAACCAATTTTTTTACCATCATGCTATGCTGTTGAAACATCATTCCAAATTTCATGAACATCATCTGCTATAAATCATATTTTTATCTACTTATAGTTATTTTGATAATGTAAAATAGACTCAACTGCAATGTTTAAAGGTTCAAAATAACTTCTAAAACGTGAATTCCAACATGTTGGAGCTTAGGAATTTTAAATGAAACTCTCAACAAATTGACAGGATGTTGCTTTGTTCAAAGACAATTCAACAACATGTATGTAAAATCAGCCATACAAATTAGCCTTTTCTAACACAGGATGTTACTCTTCAAATCAGTAAGTTGAAAGCTCAGAATCAATTATTGAAAAATCAACAACCTACCTTTTAAAACAGGTATAATCCGTTCATCATCGATTCAATTTGTTGCGTTTAACTCTGTCGTTACATCGTCAGTATGATTGCTAATTGATTTTCGATCTAGAAATCACCTTCTTCGGTCATGATTTGAGGTTTAAATATGCAATTTTCAAAATTGATTTGATTCACATATATGAGATGATTGATGTTGAATTAATGCCTAAATGTAGTTGTAACTTACTTGATTGATGCTTTGTTGATATCGTTCGACGTTTATCATCAAATTCATCGCGCTTGATTGTTGATGATAAACAGTGGTTGGAGAATTTGGTGTTTGTGAAAATTTTTGGTTGAGAAGGAGATGTTCAATCAACCCTGTTTGAAGAGTTTTTTGGGAATGCATGTTTTTATCATCGCGCCTTCAATCTAGAAGGGATTTTTGGGATTAATTTGTGGTAATTGCTGAGAGGTCCCTCCTTTTTTGTGCGCCTTACATAATTGACCCCATGCTGGTTTTAATTGTAGATTTGCCCCAAATTTAGTTTGCCTTTTCCTTATTTTCCCTCTAATTCCTAGTTTCACCATGAGACGGTCTCGCAGGAGATGGACTCCTAACCAAAAGATATTACTCTTTTCGAACTCTATTTGCGTTTTTTATATTTAATTTAGGATGTACGAACTGAATTTGTACTATACTTTATTTTCTTATTAAGAAAAGTTTACCCATTATTTTGATGGGGTTGGCCCCTATTTGTTTGAAACTTGGCCAAACTAACACACCAACACCAAAAACAAGAGCCTAACCTCACTGCCACATCACCTTAACTCATTAAATAATTCAAAGCAAAAAAAAGCTTCATCTTTCTCTCTCTGCAAGTAGAGCTGGGACAGAGGAAGTATGATTATTTTAGAATAATCATAGGTGTTGGGAAAAATCCCAACAAAGATTACAATAAGTGGATTTGACATTCAACTTAACTAAACTCTAGCAATAACTAATGTATTGCAAGGATATCTAAGCTGGAGGACATATATTGATTTTATCATGTGAAAATTAAATAATGAAAATATAACAAACAATTTACATATGCAAGAATTTCAAACTTTTATTGATTATTCAAGAATACAATCAGAAATCTTAAATTACAAATAATTAAAGTATATGTGTGATAGATAAATCATGTTTCAAGTAATAACAAAGTGATGGAGTCACGAGTAAACTTGGTGCCCTTAAAACGAATGAGTCTTGTGGACATCGTTCCCTAGGATAAAACCACTGAAGGTGGCAATTAACACATAAGAGTTACGCAAGGGCCGAAGGACTATCACCAAAAGAGCGAAGTACGGAAACTTCGAGAAAGACAAAAAGAAGACTCAATTTAAGAATATGGAGAGACTTGAGAAATGATGCGAGCTTCCTGACTGACTTTGAGGCTCTATTTATATTACTCTAAGAGACCCTAATCATGGGAACATGATAATATGATTTTCTGTAATTAGAGAAAAATATTCTTCAATCACCAACTCATCAAATCCGAGAATATTCCAAGCATACTCGAATTAAATATGCTGGGAAATGAAGAAATATTTTTGCAATATTTTTCAGCGTATTAAATATGGTAAACCACGTATTTATTTAAGACAAGATATCTCACAAAACATGGAAATTTTTCGTTCTTATATCTCAAGAAATACACACAAGTAATTCCATATATATTATGCAGTTCGGACTTCTAGGGACTTCTAGAGACTTCCACGCGGTCCATGCACATTTTTGACAATCCATAGAAAAATTAATCTGGGCCAATATCCACCCATTTTTCTCTTTCAAATGTGACATTTTGAATATCCTTATCTCATTCCCCCTTGATCCGTTTAATTTGAGGGTTAAAATAGTCGATTTTATAGTACTCGCAAAGGAGAACCCAAAAATGATATCCACCGACCCTATATCCGTTCGGGTTCCACTCAAAACGAAGCCCAAAAGTTGACGAAAATCAGCCTTTTAACCATCATTTTCCAACATAAACTAGATGTTAACCAGACTGATCATCTGTATTATTACAAATTAGAAATCCAATAAAAACTGTAACATCGCCATTGGGATATCAATTCCCTTCCCATAAAAATTATGACTACTTGGCAGAGCGGGAGCATATCACACATCAATCACTTTTCCAAACAGGGCTCTTCAAGATTTACAACACTCACTTGATCCAAAGTACGATCTGTGTTGTTCAAAAGGTTAATACTTTGAAAACACAGACAGACCAACCCAAATAAATGGAACTCCTACAAACACAAGCCAAAACATGAATACTCTATATGTACAACTAGATTGAACAAAATACATCGATGTGAAAAACTAAATCGAGTGATCACCATAAACACAACGATATAATCTATCAGGTTGAAAAATAATACTAATGTATGAAAATAATTCCACACTTATACAATAACCAAAACATTCAACGAATATCAATTGTTTCCCATGTTCCCATGATGAGAAGATGGGGAAAGAAGATTGAAAAATAAAAAGGGTTTTGCGGTGGAAGTAAGGGTTTAAAAGATAGAGTGAAGGGCTAAATAACCCTATATTTTGATCGAAAGTGCCAATCTAACACTGTAAAATTTGAAAGTGAAAATCTAACCCTAACTTTTGGACGAAAGTGCCAATATAACCCTTGCAACCTGAAATTTGCCGGAATTCAGTAAATTTACCATTATACCCCTGTTGTAAAAAATTAAAAATCAGAATACTTGAAAGGACAATTATAACCTTGTTTATTCATAAATATAAACCTATTTCCCCCAAAAAATCCTCTTTTTCTCTACGTCTTTATCTGGTTTTGGTTTTCTCCACGTCTTCTCTGCCACCCTTGTTTTGGTTTTTCTTCTTTTTCTTCTTTTTAAGCACTGGGAGTTGGGGCGAGGCGGGACAGGATTATGGGAATCACTATCTGGGCGTGGCTATGGTGGCGGAGTGGAGGAGCTGCGGTGGTGTGGGAATTGGGGCTGAAGGTTGGGGTGGGGTG